>JASDQU010106091.1:105525-129212 GCA_032191745.1 Picea mariana
TGTCAGTACAATGAGTCTCCCTTGGACAAAGCACATCCTTCCCTTTTTTCGTCAAGCATTGGGATCTAGTATGACCTCAGGAAGTTGTTCTCACAACATAGATTTGTGTCCTCCTCCATTTGGTTACTCTTCCAAACACATGGATAATTTGTGTTGCCTCCTACATGGTGAACTTATGTCAATGTCATTCTTCCTGAGTCTGATCATCTTTCGTTCTTTTTTCCAAGGGAAGTTTCACCCAACTTGAGTCATCCTCTCTACAGTTTGTCTCTTGACCTCATGTCTGGCCATCCCAAAAAGTCCAATCAAGTCCTTGTTCAAAATCAATGAAGTTATATGCTTGATCATCGAGATCCTCTTGTCTTTTCCCGACGAGTCATTGAAGACCTCTGGGTAGTGAATTCATACACTCACATTGTGCTCCTACCTGAATTTGGAAGATCTTGAAGTTGTTGCTCTAGCTTTGAAGACCTCATCTCTAGCCATCGGGCATTATTGGCTTCTTGAAGATGGATAATATACTTGTATATCTTTGATTTTGAGATGTATATCCACTGTCTATTGCTCACAGCTACACTTTATATAGTTATATGACATGGATCTGCAGTGTATTTGATTGGAAGCCATGATTCCTTTCATCCCGAGCATGGGTATTCCCGCCTCGGTGAGACAATTGTTATTTTGCAGATGGCACCTCCGGAACTCTGGTCCTGGGATCACTAGTTACGTACATTGGTGAAGATTTTGTAATGTATTTCAGCCATCAAACACTCTTCTGACCTCACACAATAGGGGGAATCTTTTATAGCCCTAAATTTCTCTACGCATGCATACCTATCCTTTGGCCCTCTTACTTGCATTTTTTCAAGCCATCACTGAGTTTCTCTTCTAAAAAACCCATGTTTTGAAGATGTACATGCCCTACTCCACTAATTCTCGTGTACATATTCTTTCTACACCACTACATCCCACATATGTATGCATGTTGCACCACTACAGCTCATGTATACTTGCAAAAGTTGCAAAAAAGAAAATGTTACAAGGAATTTGTTGAGATTACGGGCTATTGGGTAGTTTCCCAACTAATCCACCATCTATAGCCCGTCACCCAATCGAATAACGATCCTTTTCCCATATAAAAGGAGGTGTTGGGGTCTCATTCCACATCTATACATAAGAACAATGAAACTCTTCACATTTCACATCCTCTCCTTACCCCAATTAATTGCAGCCTTTTTGTGAGAATTTCCCTTGCATTCCCCAGTTTTCCTTTCTTCCTCCATCACAAACCCATTTTACTTCCCAAGAAGAAGGTTGAGAGCAGAAGCCATACAGAGGTGCACTTGGAGCTTGGTGAAGAGGATCCCAGACCATGTTCATGGAGAAGTAGTTGGCTTTGGTTGTAAGTGATCATTGTATTATCAATAAAACAAGTATTTTTCCTATCCCAAATCATGGTATATCGAATGTTTTCATTTGATTTATGTTTTTATTCTAACATATAACCCTTATTTGTATATGAATTTCATGCTTGCAGTTTTTTTGTTAGTTTGTCTTTGAATGCAGGATAGCCTTAGGAGGAGGCGTGCAGTCAACAAAGCTATCAAGCGCATGAGGATCATCACCGGACGTGGAGTAGAGGTATAGTTACTCAATCCTTCTCATTGATTCTTTTCTTGTATGCATCTGGGGTATGTTTGGGGTAGTTAGAGAAATAGTTGACTTTTAGACGGTTGTGATCTGCCTACATTCTGAACCCTAGTGTAGCCTTAAGGGGGGTTTTTCCCAGAAGGAGGTGGGTAATCGAAAGTACCCATCAATGGTGGACACAAACCAAATCCTACATTGACGATTTGGGGCTGAGGTTTATCAATCATCGGGACCATGGATGCCCCCGATGAAGGGTCAGAATGGGAGAAGGACAACTAGTCAATGGTCACGATTCAGCCCTTGCGTGGAAACAACAAGACCCCAAAAATTGTGGCAACCATTGCATGCATTGCATAGGTCCAACTCTTTCCTAACATAAGGTTGTAGTTGAGAGATGCATCGACCACTTCAACTTTGATGCACAGGGTCTTCCCTCTTAACTGCAAGGGGAAAGAAGGAATGATTCCATGTGGTCTGAAAGAACGACCATCGAAAGTAGTAAGAAGAGTATGTGACAGAGACAAAACGGGCTAGTCAATGGCCTTTCAACATGCCAACAACATCACACAAGTCGAGGCTCCCTCATAAACCACCATACGAAAAATATTCCAAGTAAAATATTTTGAGGGGTGAGCCACTACTATCTGAAATGCAACATGGTAAGGGAGATGAGGATTCAATTTGGTCGTATCAAGCATGATTGTTCTTGGATTACAAGTATCTATAGATAACAAAGCCTTTCTCTACAAAGGGAATCTCTGGAGGAATTCCAAAGAGGACATCGCACAAGGGGTTTGTGACAAATCCTCCACCATAGAATAGTTCTGGGTGGCCCTCATGTTTGGATTATGAGAAGCTTTCTTGAATGCCCCTTTCAGGATGTGTGTCATTATTTCTCCCATTGTATTCACGATGTGGAGAGGAACTATTGGGTTAGTGGCTTCTTTACCCTTTTCGACAGATTTTGTCATTCCGTAGTCATGTTCCCTGGTCGCTATATAAGCGTCACCTTTCATACTGTAAACATTCGCGACCAAGCTAGTAGATGCAGAGGTTGGTGATGAATCCCTAACCTGACTAGCAGAGGTTGGTCATGTTTGTGTAGTATGACTAGGAGTGACTAGATTTGTGACCCCAACATGACTCACAGTGGTTGGTTTCTGGACTTCAACATGACTTGCAAAGGTTGTCGACCTATCTCCAACATGACTAGCAGAGGTTGGTGATATAATGCCAGTATGACTTGCAGTGATTGGACTGGTGGTGGTGCTTGGTTGCGGTATTTGAGACCAAGGTTTCGAGAAAGAATGGTTTTGAGAAATTACATGCGAGGAAGGGTTCTGGTATACACCATGGCCCTATCTGGTAGGAAGTTATCCTCCTCCAAACTGATTCATAAAGGGTTGTAAGGGAATTTTCACCGAGTAAGCCTCTTATGAAGAGAAATTGACATGACAAGGGTTACTCAGGTGAGGATATATGTTTCCCCCAGACAAAGGAACTTTGTGAAGGGGATTTCCCATACTATAAAAATGACTCCCCCTGGATGAAACACCAGAGGAAAAACAGAGGTCCGCCATGGGAAAATTGTTCATAGGAACCAACATAGAGAAAGAAGGATAGATGGACGGGATGTAATAAGTAGAATGACCACCCATTTATGCACTTGCTCCTGGAAAAGTGAAGCTAGGATTGGATCCATAAGAAGAAATATTACAACCTCCTACCATAAGAATTGATTGAGGGATATGACTCCCACCAAATGAAAAGGGATAATAAGGAGGCATCATGCCTCTAGACCCAAAACTAGGATTCACATAAGGTGACAAGATAGAGGATGGAAAGTGTGAAGACATGTCTGGCATACCATGAGAAAAAATATTAGAGGCCCAAGTTATTGCTTGAGTATCATGATTTGGCATACCACTCAAAAATACAAAAGGATTTATCCCCATGGAATGAGAAAATACCATGGGTTGGGTAACGCTAACTGAGGGATTCACGTGGGCTCCAATAACCATAGAAATTAAAACTAACGATGAAATACAAAATCCTAAGGCCAACTAATAATCAAAGAACACATCAAAGAAAAGAAAAAAATCCAATGCACACAAGCACGATATAGTGGATGAAAAGGGGCCTCCCTCACTAGAGTAGGTATGCCTCACCCAAGAGGGGTTTGAGACACCCTTCAAAATATTAGAGGTATCAAAATAAGTTATAAGGGCCCTCTTGGGCTTAACAACTAGTTGGTTAGATCCCCCCCCAAAGAGGTAATCCTCCATAAATGTTATGTGTTGTCTGACCCTTATCTGACCCAGGGTACCTGCAGAATAACCCCTGCAAGTAACCTATGTGGCTACCTGTGTCAAGCAACTAAGCCACCACGATATAACCAATGCACAAGAGAACAGTCACAAGTCAGTTCCACCGTATGGGCAGGGTAACAAAGATTTATATCTCGAAAGCACCACCTCTCATAGAGGTAAAGATACTAGCAAGACCCCCATATATGAATAGATCCCCAGAAATATCTTTGACGCTAAGAAGGTATTGGAGGGATATCTCCTCAACCAACTTCGCGTGACCTTGTTCTTAACTCCAGTGTGAGTGGAGCCTCCTGAAATCACCAATTATACAATCTATTTCACCACTCCCTTAGTCAGACACATATGTTGAGTTTAATAGCCTTGGAGAAGTTTACTCAAAAAATCCTATACCAAGGCTCTAAAACTTAAGCTAGTTTGTGTACCCTAAAAAATGAAAATGTTTCTAATCAATTTTAAATTTATCAGCGTTACTTTTAGTGGCTTTGTTTGCTCAAAAGATGTGGTCGTGAAACTAATGATGTTATGACTTGGAAAGTAAAATAAAAGAATATGAATACAATGCAAAGTCCTAACTTCAAATAAATGATAATCTTTTTAAAAAATGCAACTTTCAATTCAACTTTGTGAATTCAAATACGATGCAATATTTCTATGCATGTATCAAGATCAATAATAAGAACCCAAAAGATCAAATTCCATAATGCAAAATGTATTTTTTTTTGTATTTTCAATACAAAGAAATGAAAATGCAAGGACTGAACAACAACTTGATAGATAAGCCCTATTGTAAGAAAAAAGAGACAAATCAAGAAGGATATCAAGAAGCAAACACCCAACCCAAGATGTAAGGACAACCAATGAAAAATATGATGAGAAAGAAAAATTGCCCAAAAATTCAACCAAAGAAAGGTTTCCTATCACTCTGCAAGCACTTAATAGTCATAAAAGAGACCCAAGAGGACTCAGCAGTCATCGAAACTTACCCAACAAACACCAAACTCAACAATCAAGCAAACAAGGATGATGTATGCGATTGTTTAAGAAAAAAATGCATATGTACACGCCCTATAGAAAGACAACTCGCGTATGTACACGTCTGTCAAGGGAAAACCCGCGTATATGTATTAAACACTGCCAGGTTAAGGATAAGGCCAAGAAACTCAAAGTCAAAAATGAAAATAGGTTGTCAAGCAACTAGACGACAAGAAACTCAAGATAACCGAGAGAAATTAAAGGATAAAAACACTCCAAACCCCACAAAGAAAATTCCCTCCCTAGTATGGTCGCCAATTGTGTTACGAGGAAAATAACTCTATGGCAGGGGGTAAACCACAACAGACAGAAATGACTGTAGAAATCAACCCTATTCTCAAGTATGTTATATAAACAAACATGCTAACAAGACAAGATAAAGAGCCTACCTCGTCCAAACGTTTGATGAAGTCATTCGTTGAGCACTTGACTCAAAGCTATACACCTACAACTTGTCCTCAACAACCAAGATACGCAAGCATATCGTGATAATATATAAATATAGATAATATAATAGAATAATCCATCAATATTTGTAAAAAACATGCCCATGGAATAACAATTTGAATATTTGCAAGACATTAATTGGACAAGAAAAGAGTATTTATATTAAAATATGATCAACAAGAGTGTATGAATGAAAAAATTTCATGTCGGAACGTCTCAGAACCAAGAAATTAAGTCCCTTCTAGTTGGGCTTCCACCACTTCAATCCTCCACCAAAGGAAATCTCATATAAGAAATACAATAAGGTTCTCCATCAAATAGGGAAGAGCTTGGCAGATGAACAATGTGTTCAGACTTAAAAGGACAAAGGGATTCAGACTCAATATGAAGTGAATAATTTCTCCAGAGTAACTTTGATCTCAAAGTTGAATTCTTCTCCCCCACTCCACAGCTCGGATATGGCCCGTTTATAACCTTCAAATGGAACTGAAGGGCCAAGTCGAAATGTTTCCAGCATCTGGAAGGTCAAGGATCATGGATCTTGTGACATGACATGGAAACATGACACCATTTTTTAATTTTGGGTATAAAACGTGATGTATGCGGGTTGTAATGGTGCAACCTGCGTATATGCATGTTGTATAGCGGTCAGGGCGTGTATATATGGAAAACTATGTTTTTTAGCTCTGGGAATTTCAAAAAGGGACTTCAAGTATGCATCGGGAAATGGAAAAGGACTTATGATCAAGTTTCATTGAGTGAGGAAAATATTGCTATAACAACAGTTGCATATGTACACAGTGCAGATGAATATCAATCACATTTACCTTGAAAAGTGTGTTGTTAATGGGTCGTACGGAAAAGCATACTTGGCCAAGTTTGTCTGTAGTTTTATTTCTCTTAGTGGGCTATTTTCCTTGTTACAAAAGCCCTGATTTGACCTTAATAAAATCATCTGAGGATTGGTTTTCCCTCTGGGGTTTTTCCAGGTGTTTATACCTGAAAATATTGGTGTCTTGTGTGTGATATTTTGCTTTCGTATTTTATTCTTCTACTGCATGTTTATTTGATTACTGATTTGTTCTTTTAGTAGATAAAGTGATTTATTTTGAGCTAACATTCAAGTGTTGGGTAGGGGAATTTCCACATGGTATCAAGTAGAACAAAGAATGAGAAAAATAAGTTTTTGTATTGATTTTAGAAAGATAAATATGGCCTCCCTCAAAGGTAATTATTATTTGTCCAAGATGAAACAAATGCTTCAGAAAAAGGTTTTTCTAGGTACAACCAAGTTCTAATTGATCTTGAGGGCATGCTTAAAACCACATTCACAACTCTATCAAGTATTATGCAAGTAAGATCGTCTGTTGGATTAACAAATGTGGGTGATGCTTTTCATATATTATTGGATTATGTCTTGGCATATTTTAAAGATTATTTCATTATTATTTGTGACTATTGTCTCCAAGAAAATAGTGGATACATGGATTATGGCTTGGTAGATTTTAAAGTTTTTATTGTGTAAAAATTTCCTTTGGGTTTATGAATGTGGGTGCTACTTTCCATTTCAATAGATTAATGGATTATGTCAATCAAAGTTTGTATATATAAAAATTTCCTTTGGATTTATGAATATGGGTGCTACTTTCCATTTCTATAGATTAATGGATGATGCATTGGCATATTATAAATATTGTTTCACTATTATTTGTCTTCATGACATGACGACTAGATTATTATGCCTTGGAGACTTTAAATGTTATTTCATTATTATGTGTTTTGTTGATATGATTACTATCTTTAAGAAACAATTTTACCACATAGGACATTTATGGAAAGTGTTGAAAGAAAAAAATAAATTTGGTATCTCCCTCAAACCAAGAAGTCATTTTTGGGATGACGTCTCTCAAACCTAATAAGTCCTTTCTTGGAATGATAGAAGGAAAATTGTTGGGTCACATAGTTTTTTCATGAGTGAATAAGATATATCCAAAGAGCGTCTAGGTTAAAAGTAGTATTCATTTTCCTAATCACAATAAATCCATTAAATTAATTTTGAAAAAATAAACTTTCTTATAAGGTTTATTTCAAATTGTTTTGAGCTATTTACCAAGCACATGACTAGTGTGATAAGAAATGATAATGAGATAAGATGGGATGATCCTTATATAGAATATTTATTGGAAATAAAGAAGAATAAAAGGGAAACCCTTGTTTTTGTGAAATTGTTGAATAACCTATACAAAGAATCTAGTTGCAAAGAGAAGCAACAATTTCAAGTTTGAGACCAAAAATAATGAAGAGAGAATGAATACAAATCTATTCAACAATGAATGAGTGAAAAAATTGCAACATATATACTCTACATGGTGAGATAATGTGCCATAGTTGAGCTTCTAGAGCTTACTTGGACATGCACTAACTGAAACACCAGTAATCTTCCACGTATTCTTAGTTACCTAGCCATGCAATCATTAGTTAACTAGATATGCACAAGTAAAGTGAATTACACTCATGCATGCACAATTAATGTGCCTTCCTAGTGTCATGCACGTGTAATGTGCATTCGTGGTGATGATAGCAAGGAAGGCATGTGCTCTTGGTGATGATTCCAAGGTAAGTATGCAAGACTAGACTCTAGGAGTGTAACTGAAGTACAACTGAAGCATGACTCAAGAAAAGGTGTTCCCTTGTCTAGGGGAAGAATATTCTCATCCAAGGGAGAATATATTGGACCAAGCGAGAGCAATTTCACCCTCATACATGGACTATAGAACATAGGAAAAAATGGTGTACTAGGTAAATGTGAAAACACTTTTATACCCCCCCTGAAGTACAACTAGGGTGTATACAATGAATGGGTCCCAAAAAGAAGCCATGTTAGGTACCCATGTAAAATACATCTATAAAAACAAAACAAAACAAAAAAAAAAAAATATGAGGAAAGAAGGAAGACCCGTAGGGAAGAAAAACCCCCCTGAAAATACAATGATGACTATGGCATCTACAATGCAGTTGTATCCTTCACCCCCAAGAGATCTCACAAAACTACAAATTTCTATTGGTGAAGGTATTTGTGAATTTTTTTGCAACTTGTTCAGAAGAGGGATAGTATTGTAGATCAATGATCCCATCATGAATCGGTCCTCAAATGAAGTGAATGTGAATCTCTACATATTTGGTTTTTTTTCACTATACTCTATCCCTACAAAACTTCAATATACTATGATTATCACAAAAGATAACAATCAGTCGATGAAACAGTACACCAAACTGTATGAGAAAGTTCTACAACCAAATGACCTAATTCGTAGCATCGAGTGAACCTTTTTATTTGTCATGTATTAATGACAAAGAAATGACCGATTTGTTTTTGTTGGACCAACATATAGCATCAGATCCTAAGTTGAGAACATGCCTTGAGGTGGAATTATGATATATGCCATCACCAACCCAACTTGAATTAGTGTATCTGACAAGATATAGGGTACATCATGTTGTATAATGTATACCATGCTAGTTGTACCTTTGATATACCGAAGTATCGACTTGGAAAATTTCCAATGCATTTCATGTGGCTCCTGCATGTATCTCGAAACTTCTCCAATGGAATATGAGAGGTTGGGATGAGAGTGGGTGAGGTATAGGAGACTCCCCACTAACTGGAAATACTTGGTACAATTGACGGGAGGTATATCGTTGTCATCTTCTAACTTGACCCCAGATAGGAAAGGTGTTGTAGTTGGATTTCATTCAGTCATTTGAAATATAAACATTAAATATATAGCATACTTGGATTGATTCATCTTGATTATTGAATCAGCCGGCCTGATTTCAAGACCAAGATATTAGTGTAGTAGTCCCATTTCAATCATGAAAAACATGTCATGTAAAGTGGTCTTTACTACAACAATGGCTAAGATTGAACCCCTTATGATTAGTAAGTCATTTGCATATAATACTATAATCAAGAGAGAATTGGTATTTCTCAACATATACACATTTGGATCATATTTGCAACAAATGAAACCTTGAGAGAGAAGGCAAGGGTCCATTTTTGCATACCAAGCTCTAGGTGTCTGCTTAAGGCCATATAGAGATTTCTTTATTTTGCAAACAAGTAATGGATTTTGTACATACCCTTTTTTTGCTCCATATATATTTTCTCCTCAATATCACCATGAATAAATGCATTCTTCACATCCATATGGTGAGCCTCCCACTTTCTTGTAGCTACAATAGTGAGATCTATTCAAATGCAATCCATCTTGACCACTGGTGTAAAGGTTTCATCGTATTCGATCCCATGAACTTGTTGGAATCCTTTTGCTACCAATTGATCCTTGTACCTACTTAGAATTCCATATGTTTCCTTTTCCATCCTGTATATCCACTTGCATTGAATAATCTTTCAATCGAATGAAAGCAGAACCAAATCCCAAGTGTGGTTCTCAATGAGGGAATTGTATTCCTCATTCATAGTTGCTTCCCAATTGTTATCACCATAACAATTTTCTTTTGATGGAATCCAAGTTTCAAATTTAGCAAGGGGCTAGATCAGTGTGGATATGCGATAAATTTGGAGGACAGGGTCACACATAGTAGAGAAGGGCCAAATATAGCAGAGGCATGGAAGTTGATGGGGCCCGGCAAGACACAGATATTAAACAACCCAGATCAACGGTCAGGAGATATATCGGGCAAGGAAATAGCACAAAGTTTAATCACTCGAAAGCGAGTCAAGGAAAATACTGTGGTTTCAACTTGCAGACACGTGGCGCCACTAGAGGCATATCAGGGAAAAAATCGATTTACCCAAAACCGCTTTGCCTCACCCCCGATATCGAAAAGCGCATATAAAAGGAGGACCTCGATCATTATTTAATGATATTTAGAATCAATCGAACGTTTGAAAATCGGCACAAATGCTCCATTCCAAACTAAATCTCAACAATGAACTAGACTCGCACATTCTCCTCTAATTCACAGGTATTTTTCATCATGGCCATGAATCCTATCATTTTGTCTGTAACAGAGCAAGATTTTGCCTCTAAAGAAGAATCCCTAATTGACAGAGACTCAAAATATATTTGACACAGAAACAATCGTCTCACCCATTTCTGTATCTAGAGCCAATTTGTTAGACAATGTCGGGAAATGAATACCCTTCCTCGAAGTACCCCAAGCCTCCATAACCCCTTACGTCGTCAGAGTCGCATTCCCTTTTCTAGAATTCATAAGTTGGTGTGCAGACCAATACTCCCAGGAAGAAAAGGTCATTTTGAATAAGTTAGGGTCAGAGGTCCTATGTAGAGTAGATAGCCCATTAATTTGACACACCCTCAGTACACTAGATTTTTCCCCCGCAACATCAGAGCCCTTCGAGGAAGAGAAACTAATCACAATCTACAGAGAATGTCCCCCCAAGGTCAAAACCCTATTTTTGCTGACCATTGTTAAACCTGAGCATCATTCTGAGATTCTGTCGTTTCCCATGAATGTAAGTGTCATGATTATTGAGGTCCAGTGGGCCGATTCCATACTCAGTCAAATTTTAGGGTTGGATAATGACAAGTTTGTAGTAGAGTTCATGTTAGGTTTCCTGTTGACCTTTTTTCAGTCACAGTCCAATTAGACGGTCTGTATCAATTTTGAAGAGTTCATTATTGATAATATGCACACATGACACAAACCCCCACCTCAGCAGGGACTACTTGACCTCCCAGTATTTGGATCTTCCTATTCCTCTGAGCCAAAATGGCTCTCTAGTTCCCACAGGAACCTTCAATGCGTATAAAACAACAGGTCCTTCTATAAGTTACGCCCGCACAAACAAGTACTAGGCATGAACCTCCACTCCATGTGACCACTGGCGTGACCACTAACTTAACCCAAAGGGCTCTTCTAGATCACGACTTCACATTTCATGATTTTGGGATCCCTGTTGCGAGTGACCTCAACTCCTCCAATTTGTGAAACCCCGAAATGGGATAATGGTCCTTAGCTCCTCCCTTATTCTTCCACAATATGACCTCCATCCAAATCCTCGGGCCTCACCTCCAAGCACACCGTGATTGCACAACTCATGAGTTCACAATGCGACTCTTATCCATTTTTCCCGAAGTCCAAACTCATGACTTCTTTACCACGGATCAACGGTCTTGAACTTACCACGATCTTATGGTTCAGATTCTTTTTTAGTGAATTCGGGACTTCACAAATCGTGACCTCCAGGTTGTCGTTTCCTCCATGCTCCTGACTCTCGAAATGATGAAACTCCAATCCCCAATCAATGGCTCTCATTGATCCAGATCCAATGACTGCTATCTTTCCTGAGCTTGCGAGTATTGAAAGACACTCGGTCTTAACCTCCCTATTGATCTACTGGATCCAATGGTCTATGGAAAAATCAATGTTTCTCCCTCTAAGAATTTCAACTGTCTGATCAAGCTCTCAAAGACTCCTGGCCAAATAACTTGGTGTCTTTCCTCCTGAGCTTGGGCTATGCTGCAAACTCAAAGGTTCTAAGGGATTCTTGCACGCACTCCTTGCAACCTTCATGATAATATTTGATTATCTACACTCCAACTCTGTGTACTCCCTATGACATAAGTTCTTCAACCGCTTCCTTGGGTTGGAAAAGTCTAAGACTTCAACCTGGAATGCACACACCTTGCATGGATCTGTGCTATATTTTCACTTCTAATGGTATAAGAACAACTCTATCTCTCTTGATATTTTCTGAGGTAAAACCCATAACTCTCGTCAACGCACTCCTTGTGGACCTTCATTGCACTCCTTACAGGAATTCTCAGGACGAGAAGAAATTGAAACTTATACTCTCCCTCTCATAGACTTCATACATTCAACATGAAATCATACACATAAAATCATTGAAACAAATGCATAACATATCATATAATCAAATTGTAAACATATCATTCAATAACTACAAACAATAACCATAACAACACCATGAAATTGGATCAAAGCATTCTCATATTAATTCAAGTGCTTATGTACATGGTTTCTATAGCAACAACTATCTTCTTATGCAACTTCTACAATCTATGTTCTTCTCTTCTCTCCTATTCTCTCTTTATCTACTCTTACAATTGAGATTTATGATAATACAATACATACGAGGGAGATTTCTTGAGTTTTCCCTCCTACAACTCTAAGCTATCTTATTGAATTAAAATCTCTACAACTACTTTACATTTATTACATTAAATGCCTACAACCAACAAATGAGAGAAACCGCTCAAGATCTGCGTTACAATTCCAAAAATATTTAAGAAAAATTACATCCTCCCAGCTATAACATTAATGTTTCATCTTTAAATTTCAAAACGTCTTCAAAATGCATGCTGGTGTGTATCCAATTGTCCTCCGCTTGTGCTTTGTTGGCGATGCTCCTGCATCATACTCCTTTAGCTAAAAAAATTCATGGACTCCTATCCATGAGCTACTACACTTTCTGTCCATGTTTTTGAATATCTGCTTCGCTTTCCCAACTGCCATCTTCAATCGAGTGTCCTTTCCACTTTATCAAATATTCAAAATATGTCTTCCTCTAGGTCTTCTTACCAACTCTCTGATCAAGATCTTTTCCATCTGCGGCTTTTATTCTACAGGCATCTATTTGACCCATTGAACTTCCTTTTGATTCTCTTCTCCTCTCACTTCATCTTCTTTGTAAGGCTATAGATCTGCTACGTTGAATATGGGTGATATTCCCACACCATCTAGCAATTCTATCTCATAATCATTTGTCTCAAATTTCTATGAAATTTTACATGGCCCTATCTTCTTCATCTTCAACTTATTATATGTTCCTCTTGGGAACCTTTCTTTTCTTAGATGTGCTAAGAACAAATCTCCCACTTTGAATTGAATCTCTCTCCCGTGCTGATCTACTCTATGCTCTTATTCCTGGTTGGAACTCTGCAATCGCTCTTTAATCTTAATGTGGAGCACTTGCATATCTGCTGCAAAATCTTCTGCTCCAACACTCCTGAACTCATTCTGATCCAAGTCTCTCAACTCAGATACTCCTCTTGGCTACATTCCATACATTATCTATAATGGGCTATGTCATGTTCTCTGGTTAGGTGAGTCATTATATAAAAATTCTGCTTGCGGTAGAATCTAATCCCACTGACTATGATTTTTAGCTACTAAACTCCTCAATAAGTCTCCCAAACTTCGATTTACTACCTCAGACTGTCCATCCGTATGAGGGTCATATGCTGAGCTAAAATATATATTTGTCCCCATCTTTTTCCATAGTGTTCTCTATAAATGACCAACAAACTTGGTATCTCTGTCTGAAACAATACTCTTGGGTAACCCATGAAGTCAAACAACTTCTTTGAAAAATAGATTTTCAATGTGTGTTGCATCGCTGGTTTTCTAACATGGAATGAAATGTGCCATTTTTTAGAATCTGTTGACTACCAAAAATATAGAATCACAACCTCTTTGTGTCCTTGGTAGTCCTAACACAAAATCCATGCTTACCACGTCCCATGGCCTCTCTAGTACTAGCAATGGTTGATACAACCTTGTATTTTGTCTTTTCCCCTTTGCGTGCTGGCAAATTCTACATATGTTGACAAACTTCTTGGCATCTATCCTCATCCTTGGCCAATAATATAAATTGTTCAGTTGCACAATTTTTTTGTCATGGCCGAAATGTCCAACCAATCCTCCAATATGCTTTTCCTTCAAACGGTTTTCTCTCATAGAACTCTTTGGGACACACAACTGATTTCCTTTGAAAAATAGTCCATATTGAATCAAGTATTCAATCCATTGGCTTATGTCTCTCAGAACATGATTCTCACATGCTTCATAAGCGTCCTTGAAATTTGAATCATCTCTATACATTTCCTTAAGGCTATCAAAACCTAAGGTCTTCACAGGAAACTCCTGCAGAGTCAAACATTTCCTGCTCAATGCATCAACAACCCTGTTAGCATTTCTAGAATTGTGCTTTATATTCATGTTTCTGGTTCAGTTTCTCCTGTCTGGTTATAAAGTGTAAGGCCTGGTTGTCGCTATACAAAACAAACTCTTTTGGAACTAGGTAGTGCCTCCATTTCTTCAACGCTTGTATGAATGCATAAAATTCTTTTTCATACGTGGAATAATTTATTTTGGCATCGTTCAACTTCTCACTGAAGTATACAACTGGTCTATTGTCTTGACTTAATACTGCTCCAATCGCAAATCCACGTGCATCACATCTCACTTGAAATGTTTTACTAAAATTTGGCAGAACTAGAACTGGTTGTCCAGTTATCTTCTCCTTTAACAACTTGAAACTTTTCACCACTTCCTCTGTCCAATGAAAAGATTTATGTCTTTTCTTGACTGTGTCCATCATTAATGCACAAACCCCACTAAAATTCCTGATGAACTTCCTATAAAAATTGGCTAGTCCATGGAAGCTTCTGACATCAAAGATATTCCTTGGTAATGACCACTCTTTGATTTCTCTTACCTTTTCTGGATCTATATTTAAATCATTCGAAGAGATCACAAAACCCAAATAAACAAGTTCTGTATTCATGAAATATGACTTCTTCAGGTTTATCAGCAACTTCTCTTACTGCAACCTCCTCATTACTAGATTTAAATGTCTCAAGTGTTCTTCCTCAGTCTTACTGAAGATCAGTATATCATCAAGATACACAATTACAAGTTTTCTAATGAAATCTTTCAAGACTTCATTCATCAATCTCATAAAATTACTTGGCACATTCGTCAAGACAAATGGCATGACAAGCCATTCATACAATCCTTCATTTGTCTTGAATGTTGTCTTCCATTCATCACCTTCCCTCATTCTAATCTGATGATATCCGCTTTTCAAATCAAATTTTGAAAAACAATTTGCTCCACTCAAGAAATCCATCAAGTCATCCATCCTGGGTAAAGGAAATCTATACCTGATGGTGATTTTATTTATATCCCTCGAGTCTGTACACATCCTCCATCCACCATCTTTCTTCGAACTTAACATTGTTGGCACATCGCATGGACTCAAGATTTCTCTAATCAACCCTTTGTCCATCAAATCCTGGACTTGTTTCTTAACTTCTTCATTCTCCTGCAGCGTCAATCTGTACTCTGCTTTTTTGGAAAACTCACTCCTGATATAAGGTCAATATGATGGCTTATACTTCTAATGGGCGAAAACAAACAAGGTAAATCGTCCACCACTATATCAGGGAAATTCTCCAGCAGTTCCTAAATCTCCTCAGATAGATCATATATTGAGGTACTCGTCAACATGACTCTAGGTTTTCTCACCACAACAAATTGCATTTCTTCATCCTTCTTGACTTCATCCAAAAGTTCCTTCCCACTCATGAGAAGTATAGTATTGCTTATTTCTTATTTCACCTTCTTGACCTCAATTGGCAGCAACATATGCACCCTACCATTCTTCTCCAAGGTGTATGTGTTATTTCGTCTGTCATGAATAACATTCCTATCATATTGCCACGGCCTCCCCAACAAAAGATGACAAACATCCATGGGAATAAAATCACATAAGATATCATCTCTATATCCCCCTATCTTGAGCTCAACTAAACATTGTTTAGTGACTGTTACCTGATGTCCTTTTTGCAACCATGAAACTTTTTATGGGCTTGGATGTGCAACTGTTTCCAATTCCATATTTTCCACCATCTTTGTGGATACTAGATTATCCACACTTCCACTGTCAACTATCACCTTGCATACCCTATCCTTGGTCTTGCAAGCAGTTGAAAATAAATTGTTCCTCTAGAATGGATTCTCCATCTCTTTCTCTGGCTTTAAGGGAATTTTCCTCATCATTAAGGATGGTCCACCCTATGCATCTTCTGCCTCAACATTTCACCTTTGCACTTATGAAATGTGAGCTTCGCCTCCTCCATCCATTTTTCTATTGGAACATTCAAAATAATTGTGTCCTATCTTTCCATAGACAAAACACTTTATTCCACCTCCTCTGCCTCTTCCTCTTCCTCTTGCTTGAGGAAAAGTGTTCTTGTCGACATATTGTCCTCCTTGTGAGATTCCTCCCCTTTCTAGGTGGTTATGAGGTTTATTTTCTTTATCCTTGGGCTTCTATACTCTGTCCTGGGAAACTTCTTTACCTCTACTCTGACTTCTACCTCTACCCCTTTGACCTTGCTTTCAGGCCAATTTCACTTCTACCTTTGAAGCAATTTGATAAGCGTCTTCCACATTTCTGATTGTCACCATTCTCATCTCATCTTGAATATAAATATCTCAGGCCATTCATGTATCTAGTGACTTTTTCATCATCACTCTCGCGATGACCAGCTCTGATGTTTAACCTATAAAATTCATCAATGTATTCCTTCACTGTTATCCCTTTCTGTCTCAAATTTTGCATCCTTCGAAATAGATTAATTTGATAATCCATGGGAATGAATTTGGCTTTCATCTTGGCAACCATCCTGTCCTAGATTTTAATTCTTTGTTTGCCTTTGCAATGCCTGTCAACCTGCATTTCATCACACCACATTGTTGCATGCCCTTTAATTCTAGTGACAGTGTTCTTTACTTTCTTATCTTCTTCTATATTCTCAGGGTCGAAGTATTTATCTAGAGATCTAAACCAATCTAGTAGCTCCTCAATGTCTAAGTTTCCTTCATACATCGGGATGTCCATTTTTTCTCTGGCCCCTATTCTTGCAACAACTTTGAATAGACGTTCTTCTGCAACATATTCAACTATAACTTCTTCTTCATCTCCTCCTTCATTCTCACTTTCATCCTCACTGATACCTTGTTGGCACTGGGGCAAACCTAGGGTTCAGATCTAAGAGTGCACCAACAAGCCCTAACTACTGGCCCTTTCGGCTACCCCTGTGAAGCAGATGCAGTCTCACCCAAAGCAGTTATGAGGGGGTTGTAGGAAAGGGATGCCTACAACCAAGGGAAATATCAAGTGGATCTAATACAAGAAGAACACGACATTCATATATCACTTATTAGCTAGTATCTACTCTACACATCTACTTATCATATCTAACATAATAATGCAATCACACTATATAAAGGAAAAATAAAACAACATCAATCACACACACAAGACATATATACGTGGTTCACCCTCTCTCTAGGGCTACGTCCACAGAACTGTGCTTTATAATATATTAAGATGAAAGCATACAATTCTGATCTGTGCTCTTAATCAACAAATCTCTCTCTTCTCCTCTCTTTATCCCCTCTCCTTGCGCACCCAGCTACAGGGTTGATATTTGCACCCAGTTGAATATATTACAATACCATAAGGCTCTCACACTTAACACTTCTCTCTCACACAACAATAATCTCTCACAACATACCAACAACAACTAGATCAAGACTAGTAATAATGACAACAACAACCCGACCCAGGTCCTCTTGACTTTTATGTATACATTACAATAGCTCACTGACATCCTTAGGTCAAAACCTAGGTGTCCAAAACCCTAGATACCAAAACCCTAGGTGTGTAAACACTAGGTCAACTTGACCCGCGTTTTCATGGCTTCGTTAGCGTGTCTTTCCTTCCTTCTTGCATGGTGCTCCAAAGCATCTAACAATGGCTTTTTCCACTTGTTGAGTTTTCCATGATCCTTCTTCCTTGATGATCTCTCATCCTCAATATCCTCATCCAACAACCTTCTTTCTCTAGCTTCACCCCATCTTTTCTATTCTTTTTCTCACTTCGACCCTGTAACAGTCATTGTGTCTTCTGCACAGTTTACATTTTGTCTTTTCTTCCTTGATCTTCACTTCCTTCCATGACGAAAAAATATTCCAAGATTATATTTTAGCCGCATCTTCCAAGCCTATAGTGATCCCCGCTCAGAACCAATAGCTACTTTGACCCCTCACAGCATCCATGGCAACTATATTTCTCCCCTCATACTGCCTGCTCAACTACATGATTTACCTCAAGATTATAACCTAAGGATCAAACTATATGATGTTGAAGGAAACATATCATCCTAGAAGCATCTAGAATGGTTTAATGATTTCATCGACCTGGAAGAGGTGGAATTTCAAGATGTGAAAATGAGGTTGTTTACACAAAGTCTTGCAGGAGAAGTGAGGAAGTGGTTCAGAGCCCTTCCAACAGCTAGTATCATAGATTTCGAGGCCTTTCAAACCAGCTTCCTTGCAAAATGGGGAGACAAGAAAAATCCCTTTCATTTGTTGACCCAATATAACAACATGAGGATATCACCTGAAAAAACAGTGCAAGAGTTTTCAGCCAGATTCGTGAAGGTCTATAATTTGATTCCTGCTGAGGTAAACCCTCGCTCTAAAGTTGCTCATCTTATATTTGATGATTCTTTTGAAAGTGATTTTTCTTTATTATTAAGAGAATGAATATCTGCTACATTGGATGATATGATGACTGATTCCATGGAAGTCGAACTAAACCTAATGGCTTTAGGAAAGATAAAAGATAACTCTAGCAGGGACATGAACAAAACTCAGGATAAGGCATGACCTTCAACCTCACAAACATAAGAAGAAAGGTTTGAAACGATGATGAGAACCATGGAGAGAATGATGGAAAGAATGGCCCTGGATAATAGATCTAACCCCAAAGAACAAGATGAAGCCCCTTGTTGTTCCTGAGTTTATACTTAAGGCTTCAAAGTATAATGTCAAGGCATCTAAAACATAAAGAGAGTTTTTAATATGAAAAGAAAATCAATTCTTTAGGGAAAGAAGCTATGGCTGATTTCTAAGTTGTCTTTGCCTAGCTTCCTAACATTCCTGGATGCTTATATCCTGTTCAATCACTTCCCATGAATGTTCAAGTTCAACCTGGGTGTTAACGGTCTCTAAGATGGTATTAAACAATTTTAATGCAATGTTGGTCTGGTCTATGAGATCGGGCTCAATATTAGGCTGTCTTGCAATGGGTATAGTCATGGAGAAAAGAAAGTTAAAGGGTCTGTTGTTTTTTATCTTTTCTTTTTCTATTTTCAATTATATGAGGAAAGTTCCTAAAATGGAATTAATGATATAACAGTTCAGAGGTCGTTTTCCGTGTCTAAGTGAAATCTGAAAATAATGAATGTGACAAGAGAAACACACAAAGATGTTAAACAAAGTGAGGCATCAATCATAGAAGAATCTTACTATGCTATAGAAGAATAAAATGGATGATAAACCTTTAATGAAGCATAAAATGTAGCAATCTAACTAACTCACAGGTCTTGTATTTTCTAATAGCAAACATAGAGGAAAATCTGTAAACAATCGGATAACTAAATGAAACATATAACCATAGTAGATATTGTACTAAGTTGTGATTAAGCAAAAAGACATATGAATGAAGATGTTGGAATACGAAAGAAGAGAGGAACACATAACTCAAGATTGACTAAATATGGAGCCTATGGTCTGCATTTGTCTTAATTCCCGAAAAGGAGAGACCTCTATATTAAAATTGGCCAGGAAAAATCCCTCTTTAAGTCTTTTTAAATTATATTTATACAAAAGGTTACCAACCCTAGATGGTTGGAATTCTCCTTACTCCTAGATACTAACGGTTACAAAATAAAATCTTGAACCATTTCACTCGGTTACTTTCTATCTCTCTCTCATAGTGGTAGAACAGGCATGCATGTGTTACTTCATCGATTCTTTGAAGTACTTCCTTCACCTGGCTTGAGACACTCGACGCACCTACTTAGAAATTGTACTAGTATTCTTGAAGGCTCTATCACATCCTTTGCCTAAAAAAGATATAGCTTTCTCTGTAATTTTGGCAACCTGTCTTCGATCCTTTTATCTTCAAAATTTATTGACTACAACTGTAAATTTGGCTTTACCAACCATCTATCCATTTGAGCGACGTCAACCTATTTCAACTGTGAAATTTCAATCTGATCTTTGTTTAAGCTTTCTTTAATGTCCATTTCATGCTTTATAACATTGGTTTGTCCTAGGACTCCAGAACAATCGTCCTTTCCAATGCCTAGTGATTTTTTATATAGAAAATCAAAATCCTCTTTACAATCCTCCTTTATTTCTTTGGTCATTATTTTACTCTTGGCTATATTGGCCTCCCATGTCTTTAGTATTATATCACCCCTAATTTTTTCTTCGATAGTAAATCTGGGAGTTACTGGTATCTCTTCTCTAGCCAAAGATACGACTTCTTTTAGAAAGGTGGTCCGAGCCGCAATAGCCTCTTTTTCTTTGAAACCAATACTACCTAATGATTGGTCCATCTCCCGAAAATAATCTTGGATGATCCATACCTTAGAAAATAGGCTTTGTTGTGCTAATTCTAGATTCTGATGCACTTCCAGTGCCTGGGCTTGAAAAACTGTTATATTTAAAACCTTTCTTTTAGTAGAACTTAATTTAGCTTGTACCTGCCTTACTAACTCTTCTTGTTGAATGACCTACCTTTGACTTGCTTGAGCAGTCTTGTGTATCTCTTCAAGATTAGATTTAAGTTGTTGAATTTATTGTCTGTCTTTGGCTCTAGCCTGTTCGAGTCCTTTGTTGACCTCATTTTTTATATTATTATTTGTATTTCTTATTTGATCTCACAACTGACTTATCAAATGATTCCTATGCCTCAGTTTTTATTTCATATTATCAACAGAGAATAAGTTGGTCGTTGCAAAAGCTCCCAGAGAGCTTGCCACCTCTGTAGCAAAATCTTCATCTTCCAATTTTTTCCCATCTAATAATACTCTATGTTTTTTTACCGTTGTACCTTCTTTCGGGTGCATTTATTATTTCACCATAGCTTTCTATTGATATTATGGTAGCTGTGGGAGGTATTTACCTCCACGTGTAAACCTGAAAAGAAGAGAATATGTCGAGAAGCAAGAAGAAACCCTAATGAGTTGGCTAATAACCCTAGAAGACATGTCGGCTCAAGAGGATAATTTGTATTAGGTTATTATCCTCCAAGAGAACAAGTTGGCCAGAAGAAATAATATATACTGTATAGACAGATACCCAGAATGAGAAGTCGGCCCAGGAAGTTAGCCAGAATTAGTATAAATATAGGAGTCCAGTCTTCATTCTCGAAGGCATTCTCAGAATTGCAGAGCAGCACTTGTGCACACTGCATTTTCCCAGTTTGTGCACAGGTTTGGAGGAGAGTTGTCGTTGCAGCTGCTGTAGCTAGCAGATTACGCTTTGGCTTGGACTATCTCTTGGTTAGGTTTTGGACTATCTGATCAACTCTTGTTTGATGTTCTACCCTTGGGGAAAGGTGCGTTACCCTTTTTTTGGCTATCTATCCTAGGGTTTGCTTCCGAAATGATTCTTAGTCAAGGTTAAGGTGCTCGGAGGGTGGCTTCGACCTATGGTTGGGTGACAATAGTGATATTGTCGATGGTAAAACGAGTACATACAATATATTCTAATAGCTTATGGGCCCACACCTCCTTCCTTCAGTATAATCGCTGGAAGGAATCATATCTATAAGGATATTAAGCTCATTGAAGAACTGTCGCTAGGGTTTCTAGCAGGAGAAGTCACTAAAGCACTGTCGCTAGAGTTACTAGCAGGTGCAGTTGAAGAAACCCTAATCCTCTTGTTCAGGCACCTTAAGTGAAGGGATTGACCTAATTTCTAGATAGACCAATGCGCCCTTAGCTAGCACATCTCCTAGTAATCTCAGCAAGCCAATACGTTAAGTTTGATTTTTTGGTCAAATCTAGGGTTGACTAAGTCAAAGCAGCCATGACTTACTCTATGGATTCAGAAAACAAGTTAGATGGAGCTTCTTAATTCATATTTTGGAAGACGATGATTAACGTCATCCTTTCCAAGAATAAAGTGTTGGATATCGTGAAAGGAAAGATCGTGAAACTAGAGTTTGAAGAAGGAAAAGAGAAAGAACCGCAAAATGTTGTAGTTATGGAAAAGTTCAAAGATGGTGACATAAATTCCATAAGTATCATAGTGGACTCTATAAAATACCACTTTATACCCTACATCTCCCATCTTGACTCATCAAATAATATGTATGATTCCCTAACAAACCTCTTCTTAGTCAGAAACCTTGGACAAGTAATGAGTTTGAAGAATGAGCTCCATGACATGAAGATGAATGATGATGATAGCATGACATCATACTTTGTAAGAATATCCTAGTTAAGAGATCAACTACAAGCTATTGAAGAGATCATTTTAGAGAAGGAATTGGTAAATATAGTACTCAATGGTCCTCCCAAGACATGGGATGCATTTTCTGCAAGCATGAACACAAGGAAGGAGTATCCTACATTTGAAGAACTTTGGACTTGTTGTGCTCAAGAAGAATCAAGGATCATTGCAAAAGAGAAACCCCAAAAGAAGTAAGATGATCAAGCCTTTACAACAAGATTCAAGAATTTCAGGAACAAAAGGAAGTTTGGTTCAAGGAAGAAGCCAAATCAAGAGAAAAACATGTCAGAAATACAATGTTTCAACTGTCAAAAGTATCGTCACTACAAGAGTCATTGTCCTGAGATAAAGAAACAGAATGGGACACACGAAGCATCAGTTTCCGAAGAAAAGGAACCTACAAAGAAGTCCAAGTAGGATAAAACAGACTTCTTCTTCTAAAGACAAGGTAACAATACTCTTTTTAGTTCATGTACACATCTTGTTTGCATAGTCTGTGTACATATCTTGTATATCTATCTCTTATAAGATCATATGTTCCAAGAATAACTATACCTATGGAAGAATAAACAAGATAAGTATTTCTATCATTATACAAGTCAGATAATACACATGAAAGGATGAAATACATCAAACAAATCATGTGGAAGATACTATAAGATAAGTGAAAATCAGAATCAATCTTGAAGAAACTTAGAAGAAGCAAAGACAAAAAGAAGTTAGTGATCAAGAGGAAATTGGTGAAAGACTTATGAAACTTTGCAGAAGGAAATAATGATGCAGACAGAAGTGTGGACTCTATTAGATGGAGGGAGCCAATTATATAAAGAAGAGAATGTACTCTTACATGAAGCAAGGATTAGGAGGGATCTAAATCCTATGATCCATTGAAAAATGATGAAGTACATATCCATTGTAGCAGCCATGAAAAGAAGTACATGTTTAGTTCGATCTTAGAATAAGTATTCTTCGAAGAGAATCCTTAAAGTATCCCTGGTTTTCCATCCACATCCATGATCCTATGATGAAAGGAAGAAGTGGAATATTTAGGGC
>JASDQU010106091.1:139143-154109 GCA_032191745.1 Picea mariana
ATTTACAATGAAAATAAAAACCTACCAAAGGATGAAAATTATAATAAAAGGTGAAAACCAAACCGGTATGTACAATGAGAGTATGGAACTGTATTACTGCATTAAATTTTTGAGGTAACACCCATTGATAGGGGCGTTAAGGATCTTTCCTTCAATATTTTCTAACGAAAATGCATTGTTTCCCTCGGAGGCTGTAATTTTGTACGATCCACACCAAATCTGATCAAACTTACCATGTTTCCCAACATCCTCTTTTCTAGCTTCCCATTTTAGAACCAAATCACCAAGGAGAAATTCCCTATCTTTAGCCTTTTGGTCAAATAATGCTTTCATATTCTCTTGATATTTCTGTAGTTTTTCATCTACTTCAACCCTATTTTGTTGAACTTCAATAAGTTGATTTATCCTTCTGGTAATTTCATTTGGCTCTTCTTTTGAGTCTTTCTAGAATTTCATTAATGGAAGCGCTAGGTTTATGGGTAAAATAACGTCAGTACCATATACCATCTGAAATGGAGACATTTCGATTGACCGTTTTGTGCCTATCCTATTATCCCATAAAGCATATTTTAAATGTACATGCCATGTTTTCTTATTTTCGGTCAATACTTTCTTAATTATAGTGATCAGGCTTTTGTTAGATGACTTGGATAATCCATTTCCCTATGGATAGTAGGTCGTGGAGTGTCCTAGCACAATGTTATACTTTTGAAAAAAACTTGTCATGGCCATGGATTTGAAGGCCTGAGCATTATCAGTAACTATTTTTCGAGGATAGCCAAATCTTGATAGAATGTTCTCCTCCAAAAAACTGATCACTATTGAGTTTGTTGCATTTCACGTTGGGATGGTTTCTACCCATTTGGTAAAATAATCGATGGTCGTTAAAATCCACTTATGTTGAGCGCTAGAATGTGGATTTATTTCTCCAATGAAATCAAGGCCCCATTGTTGAAACAAAGCTCCAACCTTAACTGGAACCAGAGGCAATGCATGAATCTTTTGTTTGCATGTGAACAATTGACAGGGGTTGCAAGTTCTAACTTTAGCATTCATATCATTGAATAGTTTCGGCCAATAATATCCAACTCTTAAGATTTTATAAGTCATTTCTCTCCAAGCGTGATGTCCTCCACACACTCCTTCGTGGAATTCATTTATAACTTTTTCTGTTTTGGATTCTACTAAATAGCTCAGTAAGAAACCCATGGGATCTTTCCAATATAATTGACCATATACAATACAATATTTTACAGCATGTAACTTCAATGTCCTAGATTTAGATGGGGTTAGGTCATTGGGGCACTGAGGGGTCAGTAGATAAGAAACAATGTCGTTGTACCAATCTGAAGAAGAGAATTTTTCTAAAATATCAGTTGCAGGCACAGTAACATCAAGTTTCTCTATCTCTAAAAATNTTGATTCAACCAACAATTTAGACAAGCCCTGACCTTGAATAAGTTTGGTCGGTTTTGTTATCACACTAAATTGCCTTGGGTCTTTTAGTTTGTTTTAATCCTCTTTTAAGCCTTAGATTTTAATTTTTTAATTTTCATCCCTTTAAAGTTAAGTTTGTTAGGTCCACTTAGATAAATAAACTTTTGATTCATAGCCCATGATTGATCCTCAAATTGATTTTTTGGACTTAAACCCTTGTTAGTTCATGACTTAAAGTTTTGTACCCCTTCTCATTAGGATCGATCCCTCCCCTCCCATGACTAGACTGATGAGACACACCATTCCCCTCACTCATGACCTTATGAGCATGCCTTGTTGTCCTTGCTTACCTATCCAATCATTTTTCAAACAAGAGTGTTGCTCACTCATCAAGCAGTTCCGTAGCGCCTTACTCGTTCATCATGATTTCCACCACGAGTTATGATTACCACGACTAATGCCATGTTCCTTGTTTTCAGTTCCAGAAGTCAGTTAAAGGATGCCTTTAGATATTGCATTTACGAGCCCTGGTAACGGTTTCTAATTTTGAAAAACGCAGTAGTGTTGCGCTAAAAAAATTCACAAGTTCTAAACAGGCGACAGTAGTATAACCAAATCTGATGTTATGGTATATATCTGGAGGCCGGAAATTTCATGACTTCACCCTAATATTTCGTCGAAGATTTAAACAGGTGTTTACTCCACACGTATCCTGCATTACCTCCTCTGCACATTAATTTTCATAGAGAATTAGCACTCAGAGTCTAGATTATCGGGCTTGCAAATTTTGAGAGACTTTTCCTTGCACTCTTTTCTCTTTTCCTCTCATTTCAAACCTATGAACTTCACACCTATATGCCAAAGTATGTAACACCCATCCGCCATAGCCATTGAGCTTACAGTTTATCCTCTGCATACACATGGTTCTACACAAAGGTGTTGCTTAACCATATTGTGTCTCCCCTACTTCCTTTGTTATTCGAGTCAAGTGTGTTTTCCCAGTTTCAAAAGACAAATTACAGGAGTACCCTCTCATTGCTTAAACCTTCAGTGCCTATACAAATCTAAGGGTGTCATTCCCATAGTCAAAACTTGTCTTACCAGCACCAGTCTGTTTAAAAGGGTCAGCCTTGTACATTTGAAGCCCGATTTAAAGTCTTCCTAGTTATTACTATCCCATAAGCCTTTAAAATCTCTCATTCTAAGCCATGGAGAATCGTCAATTGATGAAGACACATAAAGGTGGCAAGGTGTTTAGGACAGAACCTGTGGACATGCATATTTTTGATATAGATCCCATGGCAAGGGAGGTCTTTCAAAGAGTAGGATGCCTCTCTTTCTACCAGAATATGCAAAGAGGCCATCTAGAGGTAACAAAATAGTTTTCATCACACTTTGATGGCAGAAGAACCAAGGTTGGGGATTTGGAATTTGAGGTGATTGAAGCCTCTATCTCAGCTGCAACAGGAATCCCCATTACAGGTGAAAAGTGGTTCAAAGCCATGGATTTGAGTTCAACCTATGCTAAATATCTCTTTAAACCTGAACATCAAGCCAATGATTTAACTAAAGGTGTGGCAAGGGGTCAATTGATTGAACATTTTGATAGAATTTTGAAGATCATCCAAGGATATTTTACATGTGAAGGGAGATTTAACACATTGTACCAGTACCACATAAGGCCTTTGCTACATTTTACTGGTAAAGTTGAGATGAATATTCCCTATCACTTGTTGAGGAGCATAGGTAATATGTCAAATAGGATTCAATCCAAATCTAAGGATAACGATTCTATCATTTTCCACTCTGGATTGACCAGAATGTTATTCTCCAAGGAATTGGGTAAGAAAGAGATTTCATGGGAGAATTTTGTTGTTACTTCTCATTTCAAGTTGGATCTAGCATCAATTCCTCAATCACAGAATGCAAGTCCTTTATCACCCACCAGTGTTATTAAAGCAGGGACCAGTAGGAAGAGAAAGGGAAGAGCTCTTGCTCAAGTTTCAGAGGTCAGCAAGTAGGTCACAGGAGCTGAGGAGGAAGCTTGTCCTTCCCCACAAAGAGATTTTTCACCACCTCCTCCACCAGGGTTAGAAGAGGTTCCTTCTTCTACCAAAGCTACATCCAAGAAAGGGAAGAAGATACTCTTCCCCTCTATAATCAAAGCATACAAAAAGTACCAGGCATAAATGAAGTAAATTACAGTTATAAGCATAGGGTAAAAGACCATACACAAGGTCATGAATTTCTAGGGAAGTTGTTGAAGAACAGTCCATACCAGAAGTCCATGTGCAAAGGAAGAAAGAGTAAAGGCATTGAAAATCCTATGGAAAGAAAAGAAGAAACCCCTATGCAGAGGAAGAAGGGTAAAATAAAAGTCACCAAGAAACCTGATGAGGTAGATAAGGCACTTCCCATGCAGGTGGAAGAGGATACTGAGAAAAAACCTATTGATATTGTGCATGTCACTGCTCCTCCTGACAGTCAGACCTTCAAATGACTTATCAAACAACTTAGGGATGCAAGAAAAGGGGTGGCTCAGTTGAAAACAGAGGCCATGTCTGACAGGGAGAAAATGAAGGAGCTCATGGATGGCTATAGCCATACCCTTGACTTGGAAAGGTTTGCAGCACGAAAGGCCCAGCCCCTTCATGGGTAGCTACAGAACCTTTATAGGAAGAATAGAGGTTTTTAATATCAGAACAGGAAACTCAAGGAAGAGTTGCAGCATTTTCAAGATGAGGAAGAAACTTGCAGGTATTGGTTGAAGTTGCAATTGAGAAAGAGACATCAACAGTCAAGGAGAGCATAGCCCCACTAAAAAATATAGTCATTGTTAAGAAGAAGAAGCCTGTTGTGCCAAATGAAGAACCTCCTTCTACTAGAAAGAGTGTGAGGTCAAGTGTCCAGGTAACAAAATAGTTGATGAAAGGTGAGCCCCATTTTTTAGGATGTTTCCTTTTTGAGAGGGTAAACTTATTTTCAAATATTACCTCTTCCATCTATACAGGCTTCTAAGCATTTAACTATCAAAATTTTGGGCTTTTGTGAAGTGCTAACTCCCTCAGTGGTAAAGTGCACTACCTACAGTACTGCCAAGTCACCTAAATATAATGGTTTTGACATTATGCAAGGCCACTATTTTCTCTACACATTCTCAATATTGGAGGCACTGCATTTTTTGATAGTTCTACCTAAACCTGTACATAGACGCAGCGTAAGTGGTGCTACCTACAGGCAATACCTAATATATGGTAGAGAATAAACCTGTACACGGGCGCATCATAGTGGCGCTACATAAAGACGCTACCAAATATTTCATAGAGAACAAAGGTTGGCACACAGGCGTAGCACAGTGGCACTACATAAAGGTGCTACCTAATATTTTACAGAGAACAAAGGTTGGCACACATACACATCACAGTGGAACTACCTAAATGTGCTAACTTTTCTACTTTCCCAATTGTGAAATACGCTACTCAGACTACTACCTAAAGAGGCTACCAACAGACATCAAGGATTCAGGAGAGATAAGATAACATCTTTTTGGATAGATGATGATGGAGAATATTGTAGAAACAACAACTAGCATCATGAGGATAACCACGTGCTTCTAGAAGACACATGGAAAAATAGGAGCTGCACAGCAAAAGAGAATCAAATCAGTTTGAAGCTTGGTTGGATTAGTCACCAACATTTTCCTACTTTATAGCATAGGTTGTTAGATAAGTTGTTAGATCAAATAAATGTTTAGAGATTTTCAAGGGAAGGAGGCCAGCTCGTACCTCTAGTTGTTTCCTCCCTTTTGTTATAAATAGATAGATCAATTGCTTTGGTAGGTTCGGATGGTTGAGAAAGGCTCCCTTAGACTGTAATATTTTTATGAAGTGACTGTGATCTAGCTATGTACTGGACTTAAGACATTTTGGCTAATAGAAATCAGCTTCTCTTTCAGCTTATTTGCTTCTGATGCTAAATGTTCATGCTTTGAATGATTCACATGAATTATTGTGGTGATGGTATGGTGGATGTTTGATCATTATATTATCATCATGTTTATTTAGCTTCCTTAGTTTATGAGTTCAAGAAGATCTTGTGTTAAGAAACTTTCTTCCTTAGGCTTTTGTAGACATGATGTTTGCAGTAGCCCCTACATTCCTCTTATTCAAGTCTTCCCTCTATTCATACTTAATCCCAAATTATTGATTGAATTTAGCCAAGACCTTGACTGCTGGTGCATGCTAGCCCTGTTTTCTGAGTTGGAACATTATCATTTCGAGTCTCTTTACATTTGACCCTTTAAAACACTCTTACATTCATATATAACTTGATGGGTACTGGGCTTACCTTCCATGCAATCTGAACATGATTCCTAGTGCTAACAATTTAACTTCTAGGTCAAATTCCTTAATTTTGGCTAACCATCTGCCCCTTCTTCCATCGCTATCAGGTTAAACCAATATATCTTTGACAAAACTGGTGGGTACATACGCGATAATCTTTGAATGTGGCACATAGGTTCTGAAAGTTTTGAGAGATTTCACCATCGCGTAAGCTTTCTTTTCCAATATGTCATATTTTAGTTCGGCACCTCTGATACTTTTATTATAGAACACAATTGGTTGCTCAAAACCCTCATCATTCTTCTGTAACAATACGGCTGCAATAGTATGCTTGGAAGCGAATGAAAAAATCAAAAATTATTTCAAATAATCAGGACTTGCCAGCACTGGTGCTTCACCTATGAATTTATTAATACGTTCGAATGACGCTTTGGCCTCGCTTGTCCAATTTACCTTGCTATCCTTCTTAAGCATATCTGTAATCAATTTTATAATTTCAATGAAATTCGGAATGAATCTTCTCAAAAAAATTATTTTTCCTAAAAATGACTGAATTTCTTTTCTATTCCTAGGAATATTAATAGTATCTATTGCTTCAATCCTTTTTGGGTCAATTTTAATTCCATCCCTAGACACTATATGGCCCAAGAGTTTACCTTCTTGCATTGAAAAATGAGATTTCTTGGGATTCAGAGACAAACCAAATTTGCGACATTTTTTGAAAGTTTGCTTGAGGTGTACTAGATGTTCTGCATCAGATTTAGAAAAGACAGCTAGATCATCAAGATAAATAACAACAAACTTATCTCTTTCACTGACAAAGGCGATGTCCATAGCTTGTTGGAAAGTTTCTCCTGCATTCATTAAATTGAAAGGCATTTTATCATACATAAAGGTACCCCAACGGGTAGTGAACGCAATTTTCTCTTTATCATCTTGATGTCCTACATTTTGATTGTAGCTCGAAAAGTCGTCAATCATGGACATTTTATTTTCTCCAACTACTTTCTCTAAAATGTGATCCATTTTAGGCAATGGATAATTGTTCTTGAGTGATGATCTGTTTAAATTTCTGAAGTCTACACATAGTCTGATTTCACCATTTTTCTTTCTTACTGGAACTAAATTAGCCACCTATTTGGAGTATCTGAGTGGGACAATGATCTTGGCATCCAAAAGTTTCTTTACCTCTTTCTCTATCACATGAAGCAATATAGGATTAATCTGTCCGAGCTTCTGCCTGAATGGTTTGATACCTTGCTTCAGAGGAGTTTTGTGTTCCATTATAGTGGTGTCATAAGTTCTTAATTCATCATAGGACCAAGAAAAAACATCTTTATACTGTCCAATAAACTCAACATATTTACTTTTTATTTCAGGAGGAAGGTACTTAGATAATTTTACCAACCTAGGATTTTCTTTGGTGCCCATATCACAATCTTCAACTTCTTATGGATGAGGCTGTAAAGTGGACTTCAAAAGAATGTCATCATGATTAAATAACTTCTCTAAGGGGATCAGACCTTTGGGGATCTGATTATTTTTCAAAATAAGCATAGGATGATTGGCAATCTTATTCTGAAATTCTTGAGGATCTTCCCCTTTCTGCAGAATCCAAGTGAGATCATTCTGATTTTCTTGGTCGATATGTGTTTCGGCAAAGTCATCCACCACTTCTAAAAATTTCTTGATTTGTTCATCATCCTCGAAAACCTGCCAACATTAAATATTATTCAGTATGGAAGGTTTATGTCTCATCTCTATATGGTATTTAAGTTTGAAAACCGTAGGAGGCACAAACATTGAGGCTTCTTTAGCTAATGAATTTGCTCATTGATTTTTATTTCTAGGGATATAATTAACATTAACTGATGAGAAAAAATTCTTGATTAGATCCCAGGCACAATTCCTATAATATCTCAACCTTGGGCACTTTGCCTGATACTAACAATTAATGTGTTTTATGATCAGTTCAACATCACCATAGACTTCTAAGTTCTTAATCTTTAATTTCCTGGCGGCTTCTAATCCTAAGATCAAGGCTTCGTATTCACATACATTGTTGGTGTAATCTATGTCCCACTATAACCTGTAAGAAAAAGGGATAATAAACTCATCATCGGGTGCCACAAACAACACTCCAGCTCCTGCTCCTTCGCAAGATGAAGCACCATCAAAATACATATTCCAAACTCCAGAAATATATACATCTTTACTTGTCTTTTCGTATTTTTCTATACAATTTTATTCTATACATACATATAAATAATAATCAATGGATAAAATAAAATTTCCTAAATCCTGATCTGCAATATAAACAAGGTAGTTATTTGGGTTCAACGGATCACTTACTGTAAACGCCAGCCTTGTTTCTCTATACAAGTGAGTGAACTGTTCACCAAAGATCGAGATTGTGGGGTATGTCATCTCGAGTTGGAGGGATCCTCTAAGTTTGGTGCCCCAAGACCTAGATAACAACATGCCATGCTTTAGAGGTATATCAGCAACAACCACATCCATCAGAACACTTTTTATAGGAATCTGTGCAAGGTTAACGACTAAATCTTTTATAATACCCACACATTTAACCTTTCTTGAATCAAAAGAATAGAAATGTCCATATGGTCGAGTGATTTCGAGACCAAAACTATCCATAATACCTTTGGGCATCACATTATGAGAAGCTCCAGAATCCAACATGCAATTATGGAACAGGTGATCATGCATAGTTAGCATAATAGAGAAAGGAGCAACAATATCTATGACACCTTCAAAATGTAGACCAAAAATTATATTAGGCTTATCATCTTCTAGATTTATAACGTCAGCCTTACTTTCATTATCTGAAAAATTAATCACTTTAGCAATTTGTTTTCTATATATAGGATTTTTTACTAGTTCAACCAGAGGTACAGGGATTTTGATTTTGTTAATTTGGTTTTCTAGATTGAAATTTTCCGTTGTCTTATCAACTTCTCTGGGTTGGATGTCTATCTCCTTTTTTTCCGATTTACTAATTTGTGTTACTTTTATTTCCGTTTCTTTTGTTTGTACTATGGGAATTTTCATTGTTCTTGTACTAACAACTGGTGTTTCTGTTGCCTTTGTCTTGGTAGACTGTGTGTCAACAGCCTTGGTTTTTTCAGCGGCCTTGGTTTTAATAGTCTATTTTTTAGCAACTTTTGAAGTTGCCTCATCTGTTTCCCCTCTCGAAAGAATTTTCTTTGGTGGGGTGATCATGATATTCCTGTTTATAGGCCTTAGATTGTATTTATGTTGGATCTCGGCCATTATATTATCAGAGATTCCTTGATAAGAAGAATCATTTCTAATATTCATACTCTCATCGTTATTAGACTAACTTTCTGCCTTTATAGATTTTTCATAATCTTGTCTCGTCAAATAAAGTTCCTGACAATCATCACCAAGATTATTGATATCTTCCTCGAACTCCTCAAAATTTTGCATGTCTTCTCCTCTTATAAAATTTTCATTCTTAAAGGGGACTTGAATCTTTTGTTCTTCATTCTTAATTTGTCTTTGTTGTATTTGAGGGTTAGGATTCCTTCTAAAATCCTTTCTAGAGAACTGATCATTCTTTCATTGGTCCAATTCCATTCTCTATATTTTATTCAAAAATTATTTGATTATTTTAGCCATGTCATCCATCTTATCTTCCGAGGATGTTCCAACTCCAAAGGGTCCTCCTTGTTCCCTGAATCACCTAGTTTCTTTATTTCCCATTTCAAATTTAGATTTTGACTTTCCTGATGCCATCATGTTTGATTCAATTTCTACAGTGTCATCCTGCATTTTAGTGATATCAATAGATCTCCTTTCTCTTAATAATAGAGCGAAACCTGGATCAAAAGCTCCAACAAAAGTTACTTTCATTGTGTTATCACCATAATGATTTTTAGACAAGATCCGAGTCTCCGGAATTTAGCAAGAGCTACATCATCGCGGGAGCCTGATAGCTTGGAGAATTGATGATTTACATTCCAGGATATATCTGGCGGTGTATGAACAAATATAGCAGATGCACAAAGGCATAACTTGATAGACCATTGATTTTTAATCAGCCCAGATCAACGGCTAGTGGCCATATCCGTCGGTGAACTTGCAGGGGACTTAATCATCTAAGGGTGGACCAGGGAAAACCATTATGGTTTTTAAAATGGACGCGTGACGCCTCCAGAGATACATTGGAGAGAAAGGCGGTTTGCCTAAAACCACTTTCGCCAAAGCCTCAATATCACATGTTCCAATATGTCAAATCAAATAGTCGAGAGGCAGGCGACAGTTGGTCAGAATCACCTTGTTTCACTCGTTCGGTACTTCACAACCATATGATGTCAGCTAAACACCGCCATATAATGAACTCGAAAGATAATCATTTGAAATGGATTGGCCAATCATGGTGAACCAACATACCTATAACAGAATCTGTCATTGATTCATGGTTGGAACTCTATAACTACCGATTCTCAAGTATGGAGACATCATCTCATCCATATATGATGTAGTCTCCAAATTTTCTCAACTCTCTAATTTATGTGGGAACATTTCAGTGTCCACAAAATTGGGATACATGGACAAAGCTATATCCAGTGAAACTAGTTATTTAGGCAACATGGAAGATTTACCTACGAGTAAGAAGGAAAGGGTAATTGCATGTATATTAGCGACTAAATTCCACACAAAACCTACTACAGACTCAGGATTGGAAGTCAGGTTAAATCCCATTATGAGGGATCTAGTCATCAATAGGCAAGCTATAAAAAAGAAACAAAGCAAATGATAGAAGAAAGAAACCATAGCTGAAACGGCTGAAAGTGTTGGAGAGAATCAACTGACCTGGTTAGATACTCTAAGGAGGAGATATCTAAGCTAAAATAAACTCTCAGGTGGAGACAAGTACATCCCAACAAGTTTTGGACAAATGGCGCCTATATACGATGAACCTATTCTTAACGGTCCCTCTTAAATAGGGTAACGATTATTATAAATCATTTCTCCTATGTAACTAATCTACAATCTTAGAACGATGAGAAGTCTGAACATTTTGTATTCCACGAATAAACCTTCTATATATATATATATATTATCTCAAGGATATATAATGGATGGAGAAAAGAGGAGTCTGCCCTCTTTGCAGGAAGACCTTTATAAATATTTGGTGCTAGAATGAACATATAAATGAAGAAGCGGATTTTGGACTGTTTATGAACATATTCTAATTGGCGATGATATGGGTCTTGTTTTCCTTTCATAGTATGTGTTTCCTGTGATCCTTTATTCCATATATATTTTTCTTCTGTCTAAATTGGAGAATTAAAGGCCCAGAATTCATCATTTGATGCTCTTGGTTTAGCAATTTAGAATATGTTTATCTCTTCTGAACTAATTCAGAATTCATTCATATAATGCTCTGATGGAGTCATGTGTCCCTTTTCCTCTGATTCCATGCAAGTTTATCAGATATAAACTCATACTCATTGCCTGATTTAGCCTTTTCCTCTTAATAGTCCCCAGGTTTGACAATGTATTGTTTATTCTAGACTTCATAGCCCAAATGTCATCTTCATTCCTCCAATCATTTTATTAAACGCCCCCCAAAACAAACTGAATCTAGCCACCTGATCATCAAATAAATACCCAGTGACATGAGAGAGCCCTCTCTGAGTTGAGCAGGCTAGTGCCCAGCTCAAAAGTTGGTTGAAATAGTTACCTCTGTCGTTTGTCTATTCAGCCAGATAAAATTTACAGAGTGCTAACATTCTGGCATTGTTGTCGAGGATGAAATTGAAAAATGTTCCCTGGGAAAGAATTACATGGTTGAGTTCTAAGTTCTGAGAGCAGTAGACACTTAGGCACATACTGGCTATATTTCTGCTATGGCGACTCCACTCAAAAATTAGTTTGAAGGTGATTCCACTGGTAGAAGAATCCAGAAATTTCAATTTTCACTGGCAACTCCACTCTCAATGCATATTCTAGCTTCCAAAACATCATTGGCGACTCCACTGGAAAATCATATCCCTTGATAGAGATATGAAAATACATTATGGAAGAAAACAAGTACTTAAAATTGGATTTTTTCCAAGGCATTTTATTGTTTGTTATAATTTGCCTCTGCTTTTTCCTTGAACATGCCAAACAAATTTTTTTTTACCTGTTGCATTCTAATGATGATCATGAAGATATTGCAATCATATACCCTCCTCTTAAAGTTGTGCATGCATATCCTCACTGTATCACTGATGTTGAAAAAAAATTACTATTTGGGCCATGTAATCACCACAACTAAGTTGATAAGTCTCATGAAATCAGGGTTGATATTTCATCTCATGTACTTGACCCAACACCCTCCAATATTCAGCATAGATACAGACCCTTAAATATACCCCTCATCCTTCATGACTTTCCTCCAAAACACTATGAGTACCTACCTATGTTTAATGGGGAACCCGATACCATCTCAGCTGAAAAGCACATCCAAGAGTTTGAACATTTTATAGAGTTGTTTCAGATCGACCATGATGATGTTTTTATGAGGGCCTTCTCTCAATCCTTGAAAGGAGACACAAAAGACTAGTTTAAACATCTGCAACCAGAGACAATTATCTCATGGGAAGAATTGAAGGATGTCTTTTTAAAGTTTTGGGGCAGGAAGAAATCGTTGGATCTACAACTTATAGAGTTCTATGCCTTAAAAAAGCAGAGCAATGAAACTATTTCTATATTCAGTAGGAGTTTTTCCAGTGTCTATTATAATTTTTCCAAAGAGATTCAACCCACTGAAGTTGCTACCATGCTCCATTATGAAACTACTCTTCATCCAGACTTGTCTTTTCTCCTGATGGAAAGAAGACCTAAGTCCTTAAAACAAATGTTTGATGATGCTCAATATATTTAGCACAACATCCAAGATGTAAACAGATCCAAAATGAGGAGTTAGATGATAAAGAAAATAAAAGGAATATGAACAGAAAATGGTCGATTGGACCCTTGAGAATACAGTCGACCATGTCATAGGCCCTCTTGAAATTCCCAATACCAAGTATTTTGAAAAAAATTATGTCCCACTTGTTTAAAGAGAAGGTGTTGATTTAGTTTCTGGTCCATCCTATGATAAGCAAGGGGTTGATTATTTCATGTATTCATTTATAGAAAATCAAGATGATGAGTGTACAAATCAGTTTTTCAAAGAGCGGGATGATCTTCCAAGTTTGTTCTTATTAGATGACCTTGCATATGTCAGTAATTTGCCTGTATATGACAAGTGTGAATACAATCGTGATATTAAAGACTTTCTTTTTCAGCAGTACAGTGAGGAGCAAAATATCAGATCAGCTGAAGAGGATTCTTTATCCTTGTGTTTTCCTACATTCAAATTGTTGAAAAAGAATTCTCAAATTATTTTTGAGGCAAACAAATTTGTGTTTATGCAAAGTCACACCAAAACAACAAAATGGATTGACAAGATATTGGAACTCTCTTCTCAGACGTTTGATGATCCTATTCTTTGTTTTGACGAAAACCTTGTGAATTCAGAAATACAGTTGTTGGTCGAAGACAAAGAAGAAAGTGAGCATGTCCAGAAACCCAAAGAGATGGAAAAATGTACCTATGATGATACTAAAAAAAAAGAAGAAGGTTTCGAATCAAGTAACAAAACCTTGCCATTGTGTTTTTCCTCATTCGAACTTTTGAAACAAAATAGCGTTTCAAATCATAAAAAATCCAAGGATGAAGTCGAAGGTGAAGAAAGAAGCAGGCTTACAGATAAAAACTCTCTCCCCTTATTCTTTTCTTCCTTTGAATGGTTAGGAGAAAATCATGAAATTTCAGAAAAAAAAATAAGGACTTCTGACTATATTCACACTAGCACTATTTTACATGAAAAGGTTGTCATCATTAAAGAACACCAACTACACTCACATGCATTGCACTATCATTACTTGGAAGGGTATTTTGATTCAGAATTCCAATCTTTGCTTAATCATCAAATTAAAGAAGAAGTTAATCAAGAATGTTTATCAAAGGTCTTTTCCTTTCTCCCATAACTAGTGTGGATGTTCAACATAACAAGGTATTTCAAGATTTCTTTTCTTCCCTTGAGAATGGTGTATTGGTCCAATTTCTTAACAACATAGACACAGGAAAGGATTTTGAAAATACATCCATGAGGACTCTAGACTGTGAATTAATTCATGATGTTAGTTTTTTGCATTTGCAAGAATATTATGAGCAAGAACTTGTTTCTATTAATTCATTTGAAAGTCAATATGGAAGCCCTCAAACAGATTTCCAGAAGTTTAATAAAACCAAATTAGAATTGTTTGATGAAGAAAAGGATAGCCTTGATGCACATAATATGGTTGTCATATTTGAAGAATGTATGAATGTTTTTCTTGAGATGCATGAAGAAGTAGACAAACCCATTGCTGCCATTTCATTTGAAAATGTTCTCAAGATAGAAGAAATAAAGCAAGAACAACAAACACTTACGAAAGAGTCTTGCATTTTTTTTTTTGCGTGCCAAGAAAAAATGATTTTTCATGGTTTTCAAGATCCAATAGCCATCCTATTACAGTCATCAGTGAAGGAGGAGTTTGTTTCATTCATAAACTCAGATTTTGAATTCAAATTTTGTTTTCAGCTACCATCTTCTACATTTGTCTGCCTTCTTAAGAAAGATGTAAGTGGAGAAAAATCAGGAAGCCAATTGCTTGACTGGTGGCATTGGCACTTTAGCATCACTTGATTGAATGTTCATTTCAGAATTTTTAGGGTAGGTAGGAATGTACGAATAAGCTTTCCATACAAGCATTCTTCAGTTTATATTTCCAATATTGTGTAAGGTCAGTTTCAGTAGTAGATTCTGTTAACACTCCAGGAAACTACTTAGGGCTGTATGCTAAGTATGCCTGGTAACTTAGGAATTCAATATTTTTATAGCAAAATGGATCGATGGGATATCACAATAGCTCAATGGAAAGGTTGCATATCAAATAGTTAAATGAACCAGTGCTCTTAGAAACTGTAAATCAGATGATAAATAACAGAGATGGAATGCAGAATATTTCTGAGACAACCAAGTATATTAACATGCAGGGTTTATTCAACCAAATACATGCATAACATCGGGTCACACACAGCAATAGGAAGTTTCTCAATTCA
>JASDQU010106091.1:157765-170847 GCA_032191745.1 Picea mariana
TAATGTCGCTAACACTATGGATCCTTCCGGTAGTCCTCAGAACCAGGCTCTCACCTGTCCTTCGAAATTTTTAACTAGGAGTCTTGAATAAACATCCTCATGTTCAAGACCTAGGATGTCTGCAAATTGATTAAATAAATTAACGTGTTCAGTCACAGTTAAATCCCCCTCTCCTGTGAATTTCAGCAGGTTTTTCATATAATTTTTAGGTAAATCATGGAGAGGGACTGAGAGGACCAAAGGAACATACCTAGAAACTACTTTGGAAACGCTTCTATGGGGTGGAGGTGGTACTTGACCACCTCCTCCTCCTCCAGCACCACCACCAGCACCACGTCCTCTGACCACATCCATTGATAATTTAGAAGGTGAAACTTGGAGATTATAGATAAAGCTTTTAAATATGTGTGGTGAGATTTTGGTTGCGTCTTGATGAAGAAGAATGGTTTCGGGGAATTGACCATCGGAGGACAGAAAATTAGAAAAATGGTGAACTGGAAAAAGAGGACCGGTTTCTTTGGATTCGCGGCATGTATACTTAGGAGAACCAATAGGAGTCGAATCAAGTTATAAAGTATATTCTTCAAAATTTTGAGAGTTTTGAAAATGAACTTTGGGGATTGACGAAATGCCAATCGAGGCGGGAAGTGAGATATATATTTTACCTCTAAATGAAAAGGAGATAGCTGGAAAAGTATCATCTTTAAACTTGGGTAACACCAACTCAGGTTCTAGGGTATCGATTCCATCAATGGATGTTTCTTCCAAAAGGTGTTGGGTGGAACCTTCTTGTGAATATAACCATTCGAGAAGACCCTTATTATTTGACTGTGTGTATTTGGGTTGATAAATCTTACTCGTTCATGAAGCAGTATGTTTAAGGTATCTTCTTGTTTTCAGAAGTTTTTCAGGATCAGATGTAGGTGAGGTATGCTTATCGTCTGGATTATTTCTGGTATTTTTTCGCTTAAATGCCAGTTTATTAATCATGGAGTTGCCAAGTGAAAGATAAAAATAGCCTTATAATGTATTCAATCTTTGTTCACTATCAAAGAAAGAAACATACCATTGTCGTTCTTCCCAGGGAAAATAACTTCGTTTCTTCGATCCCCAGCAATGGCGCCAAGAATATGTTGTCCCTGATTTTATACTTAAGGCTTCAAAGTATAATCTCAAGGCATTCGAAAAATAAAGAGAGTTTTTAATATGAAAAGAAAATCAATTCTTTAGGGAAAGAAGCTATGGATGATTTCTAAGTTTTCTTTTCCTAGCTTCCCGATGTTCCTGGATGCTTATGTCATGTTCAATCACTGCCCATGAACATTCAAGTTCAACCAGGGTGTTAGCAGTCTCGAAGATGGTATTAAACAAGTTTAATGCAATGTTGGTCTGGTCTATGAGACTGGGCTCAATATTAGGCTGTCTTACAACAGGTACAGTCATGGAGAAAGGAAAGTTAAAAGGTCTATTGATTTTTATGTTTTCTTTTTCTATTTTTAATTATATGAGGAAAGTTCCTAAAATTGAATTAATGATATAGCATTTCAGAGGTTGTTTTCCATGTCTAATTCAAATCTAAAAATAATGAATGTGATGAGAGAAAAACATAAAGTTGTTAAACAAAGTGAGGCATCAATCACAGAATAATCTTACTCTGCTACAGAAGAAGAAAATAGATGAGAAACTTTTAATGAAGCATAAAATGTAGCAATCTAACTAACTCACAGGTCTTGTATTTGCTAATACCAAACACAGAGGAAAATCTGTAAACAATCAGATAACTAAATGAAACATATAACCACAGTAGATGTTGTACTAAGTTGTGATTAAGCATTCATCAAAGACATATGAATGAAGATGTTGGAACACTAAAGAAGAGAAGAACACATAACTCAATATTGACGAAATATGGAGTCTCTGGTCTGCATTTGTATTAATTCTTGAAAAGATGAGATCTCTCTATTACAATCGACCAGGAAAAATCCCTCTTTAAGTATTTTGAAATTATATTTATAAAAAAGGTTACCAACCCTAGACGGTTGGAATTCTCCTTACTCCTAGATACTAACAATCACAAAATCTTGAACTATTTCACTCGGTTACTTTCTATCTCTCTCTCATACCAGCAGAAAAGGCATGCATGTGTTACTTCATTGATTCTTTGAAGTACTTCCTTCACCTGGCTCGAGACCCTCGATGCACCTGCTTAGAAATTGTACTAGTATTCTTGAAGTCTCTCTCACATCCTTTGCCTAAAAAAGATACAGCTTTCTCTGTAATTTCGGCAACCTGTCTTCAATCCTTTTATCTTCAAAATTTATTGACTGCAACTGTAAATTTGGCTTTACCAACCATCTATCCATTTGAGCGACATCAACCTGTTTCAACTGTGAAATTTCAATCTGAGCTTCATTTAAGATTTCTTTGATGTCCAGTTGATGCTTTATAACATTGATTTGTCCTAGTACTCTAGAACAATCATCCTTTCCAATTCCTAGTGATTTTTTATCTAGAAAATCAAAAGCCTCTTCACAATCATCATTTATTTCTTTGCCCATTCCCTTACTCTCGGATATATTGGCCTCCCATGTCTTTAGTATTATATCACCCCTGATTTGTTCTGCAACAATCAATCAGGGAGTTACTGGTACCTCTTCTCTAGCCGAAGATACAACTACTTTTTGAAAGGTGGTTCAGGCTGTAGTAGCCTCTTTTTATCTGAAACCAATATTACCTAATGATTGGTACGTCTCCCAAAATAATCTTGGATGATCCCTACCTTAGAAAACTGGCTTTGTTGTGTTGCTTCTAGCTTCTGATGCACTTCCAGTGCCTGGGCTTGAAACGTTGTTATATTTACAACCTTGCTTTCAGTAAAACTTAATTTAAATTGTAGCTTCCTTACTAACTCTTCTTGCTAAATGACTTTCCCTTGAATTGCTTCAGCAGTCTTGTGTATCTCTTCAAGATCAGATTTAAATTATTGAATTTCTTGTCTGTCTTTGGCTCTAGCCTATTAGAGTCCTTTACTAACCTCATTTTTTATATTATTCTTTGTATTCCTTATTTGATCTTGCATTTGACTTATCATCTGATTCCTATGCCTCAACCTTTATTTCAAATTATCAACAGATAATAAGTTGGCCGTTGCAAAAGCTTCTAGAGAGCCTACCACCTCTGTAGAAAAATCTTCATCTTCCAAATTTTGCACATCTAATAATACTCTGTTCTTTTTTACTGTTGTGCCTTCTTTTGGGTGCATTTCTTTTTTCACCACAACTTTGCTCTTCTTACTGAAAAATAAGTTGGAGGAAGTTATCTCTTCAATGAAGATCGGGGTAAGATCACTTACATATATAAATTTGAGATTGGGAGTCCCAAAACTTGATTGTAAAGGGTTTAATGTTGTAATAGGACTGCCTAACTCTGTGAATTGCATTCCTTCTGTTGTTTTGGAGGTATAAGCAGGAGTAGTTGATGATAAAGGGAGTATCATTTGATTCTATTTTAGAAGTGTCTCGGATTTAAACTTTGTTTCAGACTCTAGATGTTCTACCTACGAAGTTTCTAATCCTTGTGAAGACACTTCGGGATTCTTTGGGGTTTCCTCAGTACTATGTTTACCAAAGGAATTTGGTTCAAAACATGGAGGTATAATTCCTTGTTGTGGAGGAGTGATTATCGATTCTCCCTGTAATATCTTGGGCAACCCACTTTGTCTATGTTTTTGGAAAGTGAAAAAGTTGGCTTGTAGGTTAGGGGGTAAAGCTTGGACTCTGTCTAGTACCTCCTCATAAATTCTAATTCCTTTGAATATGTCATCACAGAGGGAGTCTTCATGCTCATATGTTTTTATATTGCATTGAGCTAGGTGATTTCCCACAATTTGATATGGATTATGCCTTATGAACTCGACGTCCACCAGTTTAACATCCTCTAATGTTGCAGCTTCTACCTTGGAATAGCCAAAATTTAGCATTGAAAACATTCCAACCTGTAAAGGAAAAGCTGACCAGAATTTCTTCTGAACTACTTTTAGCTTTTTGTCGATGCCTCCTGTCATCATTTGGTAAGCCACTTCTCTACACACCAGTCTATCAGGTAGAAACTTTGGGAGAACATGAGGTGGAATTGAGCATCCAAAAACTCTGATATAAGAGAAATTATCTTCAATAAACCAATCTGCAACTGTTTTAAGGTTTTCCATAATTTGCTCTGAAATCCAAGGGGGTGGATAACCATATAATGTTTGATGCATAGGAATCACTACATCGTGACAGATTTCATAAAAGAAATCTTTTACCTTTTCTTCCCATAATTTAGAATGATAAAAATGGATAGGTTCTGTGCAGGTTGGGTTCCAATTCCAATTCATCAATGAAAATGGAGTTATGTAACAGATGGAATCCATGACATACACAGACATATAAAAAGTTGCAGGTTGGTCTTTTGACTTCGGCGTTTGATACTCAACAATTTCTTTGGTTAGGTTATCTGACAAAATCTTAGCCCAATCAAAAGTGAAGCCCTCGGCTACCTCATGGATGATTGATACCCATTCAACCGGGAAATTAGTAGGGATTTTCCTTCCAAATAGTCTACATAACATCATGGATATATAGACCATATATTCATTTATTTATGTGGTGGCATAAACACCATGAGAATCAGCTCTAAATTTTGCTGGAATTCCCCACCATGTTTTAACTATATCTGGGTAGGTTCGATCAAATTCTGCACATTCCTTTCGTTGAAATTCTACTACGAATGCAGCATTATAAATATATTTAGAAAAATTGGATAGCTTGTACATTACTTGAATGTGTTATGGCCTAAAAGAACCGATAACGGTCTTTTGATGATTTATGATGCTCCTGGTATGCACATCAGTGTTCTCCAGAGCCCAGTTTATCATGTCATTGTATGGCATGAGCTTCGGTCGTGTAGCTATTTTATGAAGTTCAGACTCTGGTATAACTCTGAGTTTTGTTTTGAGATTATTAGTCTTTTCGTCTCCAAAATCATCTAGGCAATTTATGACTTCGCGCTCCAAGATTTCAAAAATTTGCATCCAGGACCTGATTGAATCTACAGCATGTGGTGTGGTATCAGACAGAACTTATGAGTTCATATTTGACCCTTCACCGGCCTCATCACTCTTCTTCAACATTTTCCTGGGTTCCATGATACCTGTGATAAAAAGAGAATACCTATTACAGAGGAGAAGGCGTAAACTTTTCTTGAGTAAAACTTACTACTTTGTTGAAAGTGAGAATGAAATTTGAAATAAAAACTTTTATTCACCCTTAGTCTTCCTTAATTCGAGCGTTCTTCTATGGACGATGAATTTATTTGTTTTAATGAGTAGAGTAAAACTGGAGATACGCGCCTTACACTATAAAATACTTTTGTTGATCCATAATAAATATTACCAAATTTCGACGATTCGCGATCGGGAGTTTTGGATGTGACAACATTGAAGTATCCCGAAACGCGAATGTGCGAAAAAACAATTTATATCGTTAATTTTCTGGTTAGAGGTTAAATTAAACATGCTTAAGAATTTGATGTTTTAAGGACTTCATTCTTCGGGGTTTTTTGGGCATGATGAGTGATAATTCCCCGATTTCCAAAAATGCAATTGGTTAAAATTATATTAAGTATGTTTAACCCTTTTTTTAATTAATCGCAATTAAATAAGGATTTTGTGACTTTGTATATCGAGATTTTAAGTTGTCGTTTCAGGCGGGATTTCCGAAACACGAAATTACGATAAGTTTTAATTATCATTAAAAATTCTTAATCATTTTAATTAACCTGGTTTAATTTTTAAACTAACTTTCGCGACTTTGCATATCGGGATTTTGGAGTTCCTTGTATGTCAAACTACTTATATCGTGAAACCCCGAAACCTGATACTTTGGATGTTGTCTTAGTGTTTTGAATTTTTAAACAAAGGGAGGCTCCAATATTTAAAAAGATTTTAGACCATTGGATTAATCAGAAAGCTTTGTTCGAAGGTGGTGTCTAGTGCATTCTTGTTCTTGTTTTTTATTTAAACAAAAATGAAACTTATTTTAGTCTAAAGTTTAGAAAAATATATATGTTTCAACACCCCACCCAGAAATCCGAGGAGACCAGCAATCCCACAAATTAGACAAAGATAACAAAGAAATCAAGGGAATCAGGCAAATCAAGCAGATCAGAGAAATCAAGGGAATCAGGGAAATCAGGCGAATCAGGGGAATCAAGGAAATCAGGGAGATCAACAAATAAGGCCTCCTTTCCAAAATAATTATGTGAATGAGAATTATGAGGGATATTTTGAATACAACGTGAATTGTTGTGATGATAAAGAAACAAAGGTGTTTTTGACCAAAGAATAACATGACCAATTCATGGATGCGAGTGATGTTTTTGCAAGATGAGGAGGAGAGGTTATCAGTATAAAGGGAAGATTACCAAGCAGGATTGCAAGATTCCATCATGCAATTCCAAAGACAATACAACTTTCAAAATCAGAGAGTGCCTGAAAACCTCCCAAAGGGAAATCCTCCAAAGGGAAACCTCACCAAAGAATCTCATAGTAACATACCTTCTTCAAGTCAGCCCAAAAAATATTCATCTGCAAAGGATTCGGCTCCGGAAAACTCTGCTGCAAAGGATTCTTCTTCAAAGGGTATTGTAGACAAAGGAAATAAGAAAGAAGAGCCTCAGAAGAAAATATTAGAAGTGAGGAAAGAAGTGGTCACCAAAGAGGTAGAGAAGACCTCATCCTCCTTTAATTTTGAAAGTGAGATGGCCAAGATCAAAACTTCTGTACCATTTAATGAATTAATCAAGAATAGTGAGTATAGAAATCAGATCATCAAGATGATTAATATGGAACAAACCTTTGATACCCTGAACATACAACATGATCACTGAGCCATCTTATTTGGGCCAAGAGTAGAAGAAAGTAGTGATAATGAAGAAGTTCCCCATTTTATGTCATCTTGAAAATTCATGACATGACTTTGCACAATGCCATGTTGGACTCGGGAGCATCTCATAACCTAATGCCCAAAGTGGTCATGGACCAACTAGGTCTAGACATTACAAGGCCTTACAAAGACCTATTTTCTTTTGATTCCAGGAAGGTGAAGTGCCTAGGTCTTATTAAATATTTGGTGGTATATTTGGCACAAATCCCAGCAAAGAATATTGTTATGGATGTAGTGGTTGCTGACATCCCTCCCAAGTTTGGCATGTTGTTGTCAAGGTCTTGGCCTGCAAAATTAAAGGGAACCCTCCAGATGGACATGTCATATGCCACCACCCATGTATTTGGTCAGGACAAAAGATTGTATAGAGAATGTTTGCTAAAATACATGGAAAGAAATAAGTCACAGCCAAGTAATCACCCCATCTACTCTATGGAAACTGAGTTGGGATCTTCTATTTTCTTCAATGACCTATGTTGTGAAGAGAAAAAACCATAAATTTACATGGCTAACAAAGAGAGATCTGATCAGCAGATTGAGGAATATTCAGAGTGGGAGGATCAAGCAGAAGATCAGATATGGAAGATGAGTTTTGATGGGGCTACCTGCAGAGAGGGAGCATGGGATGGAGTTTGGATAAATCACCCCAAAGGAGATTCGAAATTGTGTTATAAACTTGTTTTTGAGTGCACAAATAACATGGCAGAATATGAAGCATTAATATTGGGGTTAAAAGTTTTGAAAGAATTGGGTGCCAAAAGAATTTTTGTACATGGAGACTCTGAGCTAATTATAAATCAAATCAAAGGAATATACCAAGAAAAACATCCCAAACTAGGGGCTTATAGGAATCTGGTACTATACCTCCTTGAGAAATTTCCAGAATGTAATCTTTCAACAATTCCAAGAGAATAGAATCGGGTTGTTGATGCCTTGGTTGCTTCAACAACGGTTTTCAAAGTTTCAATTTTCCCCGACAAAAGTTACAAGTTTGAGGTCAAGTACAGGCTAGCAGTACCGGATAATATGAAGCACTGGCAAGTTTTTGATGATGACAAATAGATAGAAAGCTTCCTCAAGATGGAGAATGAATTCAAGAATTTGAACATTCATGATGAATATTGTGATGAAGAAGTAGATGTAACTGCTTTCACCACAGATGGTTACTTCGACAATTAGATTGTAGGCAGAGATATCATTCAGCTAAAGAGAAACATCATTCCAAAGGATCTAGTCCCATTGGAGAAACTCTTTGATAATAATGATGTGGCCAGAAGTCCAAAGATTATAGTAAATGAAGGGAATGTGGAAGATTGCAATATTGGGACTCCAAAAGATCCAAAGATCATTAAGTTGTCTAGAACACTCAGCCCTGAAGTGAAGGAAAGTTATGTCAAATTAATGAAAGAATTCCCTGATGTTTTTGCTACGAGCTATGATGAGATGAAAGTCTATGATACCAGTATAATCCAGCATGTTATCCCAATAATGGAAGATCACAAAACATTCAAATAGAAATTGAGAAGGATAAAACATTTTTTTTTACCTTTGATAGAGAAATAAGTAAAAAAACTATTTGAAGCCAAAATCATAGTGTCCCTGAGATTTTCCAAATGGGTGGCGAATCTAGTGCCAGTCAAAAAAAAGAGTGGAGAAATCAGGTTGTGTGTGGATTTCAGGAATCTGAACAAAGTACCTCTAAAGGAAAATTAGCCACTGCCTAAGATGGATCATATTTTATAGAAGGTGGTGGGTTCTCAGAAAATGTCAATGTTAGATGGCTTCTCTGGATACAATTAGATTATGGTGCACCATGACGATCAGGAAAAGATGGCATTTACCACACCATGGGGAACATTCATGTATGCCAAGATGTATTTTGGGCTTATGAATGTAGGGGAAACATTTCAAAGAGCTATGGACATAGATTTTGCTAATGAAAAAGACAAATTCATTGTTATCTACCTTGATGACATCACTGTGTATCCTGCCTCAGATGAAGAACACCTCAAGAACCTTAGAAGGGTGTTTCAAAAATGTAGAAAGTTCATAATCTCGTTCAATCCTAAGAAGTCAAATTTCATCATGGAAGAAGGAAAGTCACATTATTTCAAAAGAAGGGATAAAGGTAGAACCCAACAGAGTTGAGGGGATATTAAAAATTGTCATACCCAAAAGTAAAAAGGAGGTAAAATCTTTCCTAGGCAAAGGGAACTTTCTGAGAAGATTCATCCCTAATTTGGATGAAATCATAAAACATACTACCAACATGCTCAAGAAGGGAAATGAAATAAGGTGGATTCTTGAGGCCAGAAAATCCTTTGAAGACATCAAGGTGGCATTGACCAAGGCTCTGGTACTGGCCAGTCCTAATTTTGAAAAGGATTTCATATTGTTCTCTTTCGCCTCAGAAAACACAATTGTTGGTGTTTTACTCTAGAAAGATGACCAAAATTTTGAGAATCCCATAGCATATTACAACAAGACATTGAGGGATGTTCCTTTGAAGTATGGCATCATGTAGAAGAAAGTGTATGCTTTAGTCAAGGCCTTGAAAGAATTCAGAGTTTACATCCTGCACTCTAATACTACTACCTATGTACCCAACAACTCAGTAAAAGACATCTTAACCCAGTCTGTTCCTGAAGGAAAGAGGGGAAAATGGATAGCAGTGCTCTTAGAATATGACCTTGAGATCAAACCCACCAAGTTGATCAAGGGACAGGGGCCGACAAAGTTGACGGCGTAGACCAATTGCAAACTTTTAGGAATAAATTTCATTGTAGACCTATCAGGAGTTGTAGAAGAGGAGAAGGTGACTCCACAAATATCCCAAAAATTTCTTGACTCCACATGGTATGCAGATATCATCTTTGTGTTAAATAATTTGTAGGCCCCTCTTGAATTGAGTAAAACAAGGGCCAGATTCCTAAAGATGAAGGCAACAAAATTTTGTATAATAAATCAATCTCTATATTGGAGGGACCCTGGGGGAATCTTATTGAGCTGTATGCTCGAAGAAGAAGATGAACACACCATCAGAGAGTTCCATAAGGGTGATTTTGGAGGTCATCATTATTGGAAAACCATTGCACACAAAATTTTGAGAGTCGGGTTCTATTGGCCTAGCATCCTTTCTAATGTCTACAAGGGGGTTTCAAGATGCAATGAATGTCATATTTTTGAAGGAAAAAACAAATTGCAACCTCTGTATTTGAAGCTAATCTCTATGGAAGATCCTTTTAGACAATGGGGTCTTGATTTTATAAGGAAAATACATCCATAATCCTTAGCCCAACACAAGTGGATTCTGACAGCAATAGACTATTTCACTAAGTGGAATGAGGCAGTTCCCACCAGGCAGGAAACAGATGATGTTATCATCCAGTTTTTAAAAGACAATATTTTGTCCAGGTTCGGATGCCTGATCAAGATCATAATGGACAATGTAGTGGCTTTCAGGTCCAAGAAAATAGAGAAATTCTGCAGCGATTACAATATCACCCTTGGTTATTCTACGTCATACTACCCTCAAGGAAATGGGTTGGTTGAGTCTTCAAATTAAATATTAGTCAAAATCATTAAGAAACTGTTGCAAGACAATAAAAAGGCCTGGGACAAAAAGATCATCCATGCACTGTGGGGTGACATAATCACTCCAAAGAGATCTATAGCCACATCTCCTTTCCAGATCGTTTATGGTATGGAGATAGTTTTTCCTGTTGCAATGGGGTTGCCAGTGATGAGGTTGTTATAGGAGAAGGATGCAAAAATAGATGCCACTCAAAGAAAAAAGGATGAACTAATAAGTGTACAACAGACTAGGGAAAAGGATTTCAACAATTCCTAGTTGCACTAGGACAAGATCAAAGAGGCTTTCGACAGATGTACCAAAGTGGATGATTTCAAACTGGGAGACTTGGTATTAAAATGGGATGTTATGAATGAAGATAAAGGAAAGCACAAGAAGTTTGACCACCTCTGGCTAGGACCGTTCGAGATTGCAACATTCTGTGGAAGAAATGCCTACATGCTACAGAAGAGTAATGGAGACATCGTTGGAGAAGGGCCTATGAATGGCAGGTTCCTCAAGCATTATATCGTTTAAGCATCATCACCCCTTCCATTCATTGTACATAATCATTTTTATGTTTTCTTTTCGCATGAAGAGGTTGGAATAAAATCAGCATAGTTGAAGCCTGAGGTGAAGGCCCTGAGCTATGCTAGGTCTATTTTGAGTTTTTGAATAAAGGCGAGCGGATTCAGATCACACAAATAAATCACAACCCAATGGGTAGGCAATCAGTCTACCGTTCTTTGCTACCTCACAAGGAGGATAGTATCCCCAGTTGGAACCTATGTTATAACCATAACAATTTTCTTTTGATGGAATCCAAGTTTCGGATTTAGCAAGGGGATAGATCAGTGTGGAGATGCGATAAATTTGGAGGACAGGGTCACACACAATGGAGAAGGGCCAAATATAGATGAGGCACAAAAGTTGATGGGGCCCAGCGGGCCATAGATCTTAAACAACCCAGATCGATGGTCAGGAGATATATCGGGTGAAGAAATAGCGCGAAGGTTAATTGCTCAAGAGAGAACCAGGGAAAATACCATGGTTTCAGCTCGCAGACACGTGGTGCCACTAGAGGCATATCGGGGTGAAAAGAGCTCTACCCAAAACCGCTTTTCCTCACCCCCAATATAAAAAAGCGCATATAAAAGGAGGACCTAGGCCATTATTTTATGATATTTTGAATCATTCGAACGTTTGAAAATTGGCACAAACACTTCATTCAAAACTAAAGCTCAACAATGAACCATACTTTCACATTATCCGCTAATTCACAGGTATTTTTCATCATGGCCATGAATACTATCATTTTGTCCATAATAGAGCAAGATTCCGCCTCTAAAGAAGAATCCCTAATTAATAGAGACTCTGATATATTTGACACAGAAAGAACTGTCTCACCCATTTCTGTATCCAGAGCCAATTTGTTAGACAATGTTGGGAAATGAATACCCTTCCTTGAAGAAGCCCAAGCCTCCATAACCCCTTACGTTGTCGAAGTCACATTCCCTTTTCCAGAATTCATAAGTTGGTGTGTAGAACAATACTCCTAGGAAGAAAATGTCATTTTGAATAAGTTAGGGTCAGAGGTCATGTGCAGATTAGATATCCCGTCAATTTGACATGCCCTCAGTACACTAGAGTTTTCCCCCACAGCGTCAGAGCCCTTCAAGGAAGATAAACTAATCACAGTCTAGAGAGAATGTCCCCTCGAGGTAAAAACCCTATTTTTGCAGACCATTGTTAAACCTGAGCATCATTCTGAGAGTCTGTCATTGCCGATGAATGTAACTGTCATGATTATTGAGGTCCAGTGGGCTTGTTCCATACTCAGTCAAATTTTAGGGTTGGATAGCGACAAGTTTGTAGTAGAGGTCATGCTAGGTTTCATGTTGACCTTTTTTCAGTCAATGTCCATTCATTCGGTCTGTATCATTTTTGAAGAGTTCATTGCTGATAATATGCACAAATAACTGGTAAATTTTGAATCACTGAGACACTTCAGGTATTACACACACTTGGTGAGAATGTTCCTAGAAACAAATAAGAAAACATTTACTAAAACTCCATTCATTGTGACTGAATGAAAAAGGATCACAATGCTTTTTTTTATAAATAAGATCATGTCTAAGGATCATAGCCTAACATTCAAAACCATCATGCCAAGGGTTTTGGAAGAAATAAAAATTTCTCTACAGCCCAATCCCGAGAACAGAGTAGGAGATTGAGTGTTGTTCATGCACTCTGTTATGATTTGGGTATATGGTTATCAAGAGGGACCTTACCTTTTTCCTGTTTTCTTAACTCCCAAAGTCTTTTCCCTAGAGTTCATCAGGCAAAGAATCATATTAGAAACAAAACATTTTTTGAAGATGCACAAAGCATCTAACTTAAAGTTTCCTTTCATAATAGGACCTGTTATAACCCTATAATTTATAGGACCAAGTGGTGATTAATATTTATTCCTTTAAGTGTGTTTGATTTGCAAATAATTTTCCATTCTGAAAAGAAAAGAAAAGAAA
>JASDQU010106091.1:176631-192571 GCA_032191745.1 Picea mariana
TCTTATATCAAACTGTCTTTTAGCCCAAGACCCCTGAAATACTCTCTCCCAGAGCTGAAGCTGATCAATGTTTGCGCCCCGAGACTGATAAGCTTGAAGACCTAGTTTCGAATCTTGGTCAAGACTTAGACAAACTCCATCTCCAGCAGTCCGTCAAAATTCCTGTTTTAACCATTGCTGTAGTTTCTGCTAAACCTAAGCCAGGTCACTCTATTCCTCCAAGACCTTCATCTTCTATAGCTTTAGTCACTACTTCTCCTGTCACATAGGTTGTGGTTCAGCCTCCTCCACCAATCATGGCAGCAAGATATTTTCCATTGGTGTTGGTTATTCCTTTACATGACATGCCTCATGATTATCAAACCAGACTCCCTTATTTTGGTAGTACTGGTCCCCTGAATCCACAACAACATGTTGACAAGATGAACGATTATTTTGACCTGCAGGAAGCAGATGAAGCTGATGTGCAGATGAGATTATTCGCACAAAGTCTGACTAGAGAATTTAAAAAGTGGTTCAAAACCTTACAAGATGCTACCATAAATGACATTGTTGTCTTTCATCGAGCTTTCCTTGATAGGTGGGAGATAAAGAAAAATCCTCTCCAGATTCTATCAGAATATGAGAACATCAGACAAAATCTACGAGAGACAGTGCAGGATTACTGCACTCATTTCAACAATCTATACAATGCAATCCCCGCTGCCATCAAACCACCACAAGGTTTGGCTTTATTAAAATTCCCTGATGGTTTTGATGCTGACATGTCATATCAGTTGAGGGAAAGAAATGCAGCAACTCTGGAATACATGCAAAGAAGTGTCGTCATTGTGGAAGCAAATCTTTTGGCCAGAAGGGCCAGGCAGAGAACAGAAAAGAACGTCACCATCAAAGAAGAACCTTCTACTTCCTCATCTGATGCCAAATTAGATTCTCTTGCCAGAGATATGGAGAAAATGATGGAGAGACTCACCATAACTGACAGAAACCCACCTAGGGAGAACCAAGTTGTCCCTCAGATCAGAAACCCAAACTTCAGAAGAAATCCACCTCAAATCAGGCAGAGAGATCCTAGAGATCAAAGGGAACTGAGAGGACCTGATCAACAGATTAGACTGCCTCTCTAGGAGAATTATGTTAATGATGGGGAGGAATTAATTGAGGAGTTTTATGACACCCATATAAACCTAATGGGTGATCATGACCATGACATGGATCCATTTTTCTCACCCAGGAAGAGCACAAAATCCTTCTCCTTTTAGAAACAGATGTAAATGAAGAAGCTGAGAAAGCAGAACATCAAGCCTTTGAGAATGTTATAATGGAGGTTCACAGGTAGAATAACCTGAGGAGCAAGAAGGAAAATGAGAACTCCCCGAGGAAGGCTGTTGAAACCAAGAAAACCTCAGAAAAACCTCCCAAGAAAGTCCCTAGGCGAAATAATGTTGAATCTCCTGCGCAAAAAACTCCATAAATTCTTAAAAGAGCAAGTCGGACCGAAGATCCATCAATCATTCAAACAAGTGCACCTGGCCACAGATCTTCTACCGATAAATCAGAAGTACAAGACTTAAACAAAACCACTACTCCTTTCAGCCTTGAAGGGGAACTAGCTAAATTGAAGATTCCCATTCTCCTCTCCGAGCTGATGAACAAGAACACTTACAGGTCTCAAGTGATAAAATCTTTGAGCATCGAACCCGAGATAGGTACCAAAGCTTTGAATGTTGGATCTGTACATCACTCTGACACAGTAAACCTTGTCGATGATCAAGCTGAGTTACTGTTTGGTCCTGAAGTTGACGGTCAAACTAATAATGGTGTCGTGGCCCCTTTTTACATCATCCTAAACATCCACAATTTGATATTACACAATGCTAGGCTAGATTCTGGTGCCTCCCACAACCTAATTCCCAAAGATGTGATGGAAAATTTGGGACTCGAGGTCACCAGACCCTACAAATATTTGCATTCTTTCGACTCTAGCAAAGTCAAATGTATAGGCCTGATTAAAGACTTATGCATCGCCTTGGCTCAAATCCTAACGAAAAGTATGGTGATGGATATCATCATTGCAGATATTCCCCCCAATTATGGTATGTTGCTATGAAGGTCTTGGGGAGCTAAATTGATAGGAACCCTGTAGCTAGATATGTCTTACACCACCATTCTAGTTTTCGGACAACAGAGAAGACTGTAGAGGGAAACATTAATGAAGTATATGGTCAATAGCTAGGAAAAGCCACACAATTACCCACTATACTCCACACACTCTAATCTGGACTCTTTTATTCTATACAACGATGGTGACTTTGAAGAACAAATCGCACAAATGGAAGATGATACGCCTGATCCGAAGGATGATAAAGCAGTTGTCGAAGTAAGAAATCCCATGATTGAAGAGAATGAGGAGTTGGCAGCAAATTTATGGAACATGGAATTTGATGGTGCTGTGAGTAAAGAAGGAGTTGGAGCTAGAGTTTGGTTGTATAACCACAGGTCAAAGTACTCTGAGAATCATTCCTACAAACTGAACTTCCAATGTACTAACAACATAGCCAAGAACAAGGCTTTGATGTTGCCTGAAATTATTGAAGAAAGTTGGTGCCAAGCAGATAATGGTAAGGGGTGATTCTGAATTGATTATCAAGAAAATCAAAGGTGAGTATGCAGCAAAACACCCCAGACTTAGATCCTATAGGAATGTTGTTTTAGATGTTCTTCAATGCTTTACTGAGATTGACTTGCAGGTAATGCCTAGGGGACAAAATATACTTGCAGATGGGCTGGCTACATCAACAGCTTCCTGTAAAATTCATTTTTGTCCCACTCGAAAGTACACAGTGGAGGTGAGGTGTAGACCAACCGTTCCCGACAACATCAGATATTGGCAGGTATTTGGAAATGACGATCAAATCAAACAGTTTCTACAATGTAAGAATGATTTCGAATGTACAAACATAGATTTAGAAAATGACGATGAATTTGTAAATAAAGTTGTTTTTTAGAATGGTGGTGTAAATAAAATAGATGTTGAAGAATTCAATGAAAATGGTGTAGATTCCGATATTCTGCAGTTGAAAAATAATGTGCTACCTAGAGGTTTAGTTTCGTTGGAAGACTTGTTTGATTTTAATGACTTTGCCAAAAAACCAAAAATTGAATCCAGTGGTAAGGAGGTTGAAGAACGTAACATAGGGACAGAAGAGAAACCCAAGATGATAAAACTTTTCAAATCTTTACCCCCCAAACAGAAAGTCAAGTACATTGAATTGTTTAAGGAATATATAAACGTGTTTGCCTGGGGTTATGAATATTTGAAATCTTATGACACAAGCATCATACAACACAGGATCCCGATAAAAGAAGAACACAAACCCTTCAAACAGAAACTTAGGAGAATCAATCCCAAGTTACTACCCCTGATAGAGAAAGAGATTAAGAAGATGTACGATGTGAAATTCATAGTTCCTTTAAGGTTTTCCAAATGGGTTTCGAATATGGTTCCTACCCTAAAGAAAACTGGTGAAGTCAGGCTATGCATTGATTTTCGAAACTTGAACAAGGTCTCTCTAAAAGACAATTACCCTTTACCTAAAATGGACCACATCCTATAGAAGGTAGTTGGGTCCAACATAATTTTTCTACTGGACAAGTTCTTAGACTATAACCAAGTTCTTGTTCAACCAGATGATCAGGAGAAAACAACTTTTACCATGCCCTGGGGAACCTTCATGTATGTGAAGATGCCCTTCGGTTTGATGAACGCTGGTGCCACTTTCTAGAGAGAAATGGACATTGATTTTGTGGATGATCTCGACAGATTTATAGTTGTTTATCTAGATGATATGACAGTTTACTCTCAATCTAGTGACGAACATTTAAAGCATCTCAGACGAGTGTTTGAGAAGTGCAGGAAATTTGGGATATCTCTGAATCCCAAGAAAAGCCTCTTCGGGTTAGAGGAAGGTAAGATGTTGGGACACATAATCTATAAGGATGCAATTAAAATAGATCCTAGCAGAATAGAGGCCATTTAGAAACTAGAACACCCAAGGAACATCAAGGAGTTACAATCCTTCATTGGCAAAATAAACTTCCTGAGAAGATTCATACCCAACCTAGCTGAGCTTCTCAGGAACATCACAAACATGTTGAAAAAAGACACAAAAATAAAATGGAACATAGAATCCAAACAGTCATTTGAACAGGTTAAACACGCACTTACACAAGCTCCAATCTTGATTAGTCCTGATTTCACCAAAGACTTTTACCTTTTCTCTTTTGCATCTGAACACACCATTGCAGCAATACTACTATAAAAAAACAGTGAGGGGTATGAACAACCCATAGCCTTTTTCAGTAAATCCTTAAGAGATGTTGCATTGAATTACAAAATAATGGAGAAGCAATATTTTGCTCTAGTAAAATCCATAAAGGACTTTAGAGTTTACATACTCCATTCTCACACAATTGCTTATGTTCTGAATGCAGTGGTAAAAGATATTTTAACTCGGGATAATCCATAAGGCAGAAGAGGAAAATGGATTGTTGTCATTTTGGAATATGATATAGATATTAAGCCTACTAAACTGATCAAAGGTCGGGATCTAGCAAAATTAATGGCTAAATATATTTCCATGCTTTAGATATTAATTTCTTGGATGCAGTTCATGAGCAGGGAGAGCAGGTGACTCCAAATGTGAAAGAGGTATTCCTAAACTCTCCATGGTACGCAGACCTAATATTTGTTCTGCATAATTTACAAGCTCCCCCTGGGATGACTAAAACTAAATCTAGGCTTTTGAAGTTGAAATCATTGAAATTTTGTATTCTAGAAGGTAATATTTATTGGAAAGATCCTAGAGGTATTTTGTTAAATTGCCTTTTGAAAGACGAAGCTGACAAGATTTTGCAAGATTTCCATGTAGAAGACTATGGTGGTCATCTGAGTTGGAAGACTATGGCCAATAATATTCTTAGAGCTGGGTTTTACTGGCCTACATTGTTCGTTGATGTACATCAGAGAGTCACTTCATGCCACAAATGTCAATTGTTTGAAGGTAAGAAGAAGCTCTTTCCTTTACCACTGAAACCCATATCAGTTGAATCCCCTTTCCAGCAATGGGGTTTGGACTTCATCGAAGAGATACACCCTCCTTCTTCGGGCCAACACAAATGGATTCTCACTGCCACAGACTATTTCACAAAATGGATCGAAGCGGTACCAAGCAGGCAAGCTACTAACTCTGTCATAATTAAATTTCTGGAAAATAATAATTTTTCTCATTTTGGATGTCCCAGAAAAATTATAACTGACAATGCAGTTGCCTTTCGATCCAAAAGCTCATATTTTTTTGTAGCTAGTATCACATCACCTTGGGACACTCCACAACTTATTACCCTTAGGAAAATGGGCTAGCAGAGTCCTCCAACAAAACCTTGGTGAACATCATTAAGAAAACGCTAGAAGAAAACAAGAAGTCCTGGCATAACAAGCTGGTTTTCGCACTTTGGGCTGACAGGATAACCACTAAGAGGTCAATTGGTATGTCTCCATACCAGTTGGTCTATGGAACTGAAGCAGTGTTCCCTACCTCTTTGGGGGTTCCTGTCATGAAACTATTACAGGAGATGCAAGTTGAGCCGAATGACTCCCAAAGAAGAATAAACCAGATGATACATTTGCAGCAGTCTAGAGAAGAAGTATACAACAAAACTTAGGTCATCCAGAAAAACATCAAAAAGATCTTTGACAAAAGAACTAAAGAAGATGATTTTGAGTTAAGTGATTTGGTTCTGAGGTGGGATGCTAGGAATGAAGATAAGGGAAAACATGGCAAGTTCGACAGCTTATGGATAGGTCCCTGCATGATTCAAGCATTTAGAGGAAATAACACTTTTTTACTCAAAAACAATGATGGGACAAACCTTCCAGGTGGACCTATGAATGGCAGGATGTTGAAGCACTACTCAACCCCCCATTAAAGGTTTTTTCACCCACTTCCATTGTACAAACCATTTTTTCTTTTACTTGCATTTTTGAAGTGGATAACATTGACCAGGTGGATGAAGCCTGCAGAGAAGTCCCTGAGCAACTGGATATGTCATCAAAAATTTCATAATAAATCAAATCAAATAGAATAAGAAACTTTGGAGATATCTTTCAAGACACCAGGGAGAAGGATTCGTGTCACTTCACAAGGAGAGTACCATCCCCATGTGGAGCCATTGTTAGAACCCTATAATTTATAGGATCAACTAGTGATTAAGATTTATTCCTTTAAGTGTGTTTGATTTGCAAATAATTTTCCATTCTGAAAAGAAAAGAAAAGAAAAAGAAAAGAGAAGGAAAGAAAAAAGAAAGAAAAAGAAAGAAAAGAAGGCATAAAAGAAATTGAATAAATCCCCATGCAATAACAATGACTTGGTCCATACATTTTAAACATGGCCAAGTCCTTTAAATTAATGTTGATAGGATTAGTGAATGAGATTGGATAAACTATTTAATTTTAGCCAAGTAGATAGGTTATCTAGTAAAATAAATTTGATCAAACAGCGTAATCTTGGTCAAAAAACCTTAGGATAGAGTAATTTCTTATTCAACAGTTCAAGTTGGGCTAAATGTCATAGGTGAGTAGGTTAGAGCATAGGTTAGTCAGTTTTTTTTTCAATAAAACATGCATGATGATCGATGTGTATTCATATATTTGATGTTTAGGAGTGTGTTGCCTAACCCCCATGGTGACAAAAAGCAGTGAAAGCTGAACAAAACCCACAAAAATAATTAAGCCTAAGTCCCCGCTGCATATATGATTTCGCACTTACTGATTAAAAAGTGCACATAGATCTACGGCTGAGGTATTGGCGCCTAGATCTACGGTCGAGAAGAAGTTCCAGACCCCCCTAACCATTATGCCTTTAATGGTGGGGGGGGGGGGGTCCAGAATGGGAATTAACAAGTTCGCACAGATATACGGTTATCCTGAAGGCACGCAGATGGACGGTCAACAAGAGATTCTGGACCCCTCGACTGTTCTGCTTTTAATGGCAGGGGGGGTCTGGAATGGAGTGGTTTTTCTTGGTGGGCCACATCCCAACATGTCACTAATCTATTGCATCACATCTCTTCCCTTTTGACATACCGCCACCGCCTCATGTTGTCACATCTCAATATCCTCTCCGCCTATCTTATCCATTCACCCGATATAGGTCATGCCTCCTTCTTCTTTCCCCCAATCATCATCATCCACGTCATTCGGGTACACATGTCATGTGTCCTTCTCCTGCCTCCTCACGTTCCTAAGGATCCATTGGCAATTTATTATAGGACATACACCTGTTAGCCTGAAGAGCTGTTCGCCACACCCAACGGATACCCATTCACTCAAAAGTAACCCCTGTCCCTCCATTGACAAACTTTCCACCCTCTCTGCACACCAGACAATTTCTCCACCTTCTCTGATCCAGCCATCTACTCAGCCATAGACATTACCCACTAACGTTTTTTGTTTGAATTGAGGGTACCTTTCATAGTGATGGCGCCAAAGTCCAAAAAAGCAGAAGACAAGGAAAATCCTTTCCTCCCACCTCCTATCAATCTCGACAGGATCCCATTGGCCGACAAGGATTATCTTATCTCAGAGACGAAGTGCAAATTCGATTTCACAGAGTTGCAGTCATGGTTTAAAGACACCTTCTTGGATCAGAGCGATGAAATTGGGCTCTGGGAGTCAAATCTTCCTCTATATCTCTTTCCCCAAGTCCANAAATGCTAGGCGCATTACCTCCCTGACCAGATAGTCATAGTTTCATCATCAGGAGAGACCCTGTTCTTTATCATGCTAGAGGCCATAGATTAGATGATGCGAATATCTAGGACCGAATCCGCCTCTCCTTTCAACATTGAAATCCTAATGGAGTTGTATCAGAACTTGTCCTTTCCTCAAAGGGCCAAGATCTTCAAGCGTTTTCTCCCACAGGATGCTCATCTCCCTAAGAAAAACCCCCCATATCATCGCTTTGTTGCCTTCTTGGCTACTTTTCAGATGAATAGGTGGACGAACCTATACTAGGTTTCTTGTCCATTTTTTCGGCTGAGGAACAGGCCACCACCTAGTTTGACTATAGTTTTTTCTTGGCAGAAAACATCCACGACCAATTTTTAAAATTTTCCACAGAGGGCATGTTCCGATATTCCTCAATACTGGCGTACATGTTCATATTTTTTCAAGAAGAAAGGTTTTCTTTCCTGATGCAGAAAATGGACAAGGATAGGAAACCACAGGAGGTAACCCAATGGACTTCACTTCTCAGAAGAAACTCCATGGAGTTTAATTTCAAACAGTTCATTGATATGTTTTAACATTCGGTGGTGAGAATTCTCAGTGAGAGACCAGAGCTAAAGATAAATGAAGATATCCAGAGAATATTACATCTCTCAAACCTTGCAATGACAGGATACTAGTTCCTGTATCAAGACCACACAGAAATCAGAGTGTATGGATGTGAGTTGGCTCCATACAAATTACCCAAATATTTTCTCATTCAGATATTTTCACTGGAGTATATTCGCCAGATGATAAATTCATATGATATCCACTTTGTATCTCTAAAGAAAAAACAAAATATGAGGATTAAGGGGTAGATAGGACCTTTTATCTGCAATAGTCGAGCCACTGGAGAAGAGGCAGAAAAGGATATTAAAGGAAATTAAATTCAACACTAGTTTTATTTGGAAATATGATCCAAGTGGGATCATCGTGGAAATGAGAGACAAAAACAAAAGTGCTCAATATGCTCACATACTTAAACCAGAAAGTGATAAGTATGTAAATCAGAAACAGTGGGAAGAGAACACCTTGGAAGACACTGAACAACATTCTTCCTTAGTACTGACTTCCCAGACTGTCACTCCACTAGTGCCAAAGGAAAAAAGACCAAGGAAAGAAATTTCTCTTTCGATCACCAAAGTATCAGCGAAGGAGTTTCAGTTATACAGTAAAAATCCTAAGACCATTTATACTATTCCCATGTCTGTGGAAGAATATATTCAACCTGCCAAAGGGGTTAAAGGAGGAGATACACCAATTCCTTTAGTAAGTTGTCAAACAATGTCTACTTTTGTTTCACATAAGCAGACTAATATAACTATGGCCACCCAAATTCCATAGGGATCCACAAAGTTGAACATCTTTGAAAAATATGATATGATTAAGAAGAAAAACCAGACATTGGCCCATAGCACTTATGCTCAGTTCTGGAAGCAGATGTCCACTGCCCAACACATATTGTTATCATCTTTTGACAAAGAAAAGGGAAGAATGCATCTTGCATTTCTGTAGGCACAGGTACCTCAACCCAAAGAAATTAGTGACTACAAAAGGTCAACCCTTTTGTTTGATACAAAACAAGTTCATCCAGGTGACCAGATGGATCTGCACAGACAGACTGGTGAAATGGTTTTCTCCACTTTGGCCCATGCTTCCTCTACAGCTGCAAAATTACAAGTAGCTCTAAACAATGTTCAGACCCAGTTGAAACTGAAAAATATATCCTCTTTTGCAAAGGATAATACGATAAAATCCCTAGAGGAATTGGTAGTCAAGATCGGGTATGATCTCTCTAATGTGAAAGGAATAGAGGAGTTGCTAAAGAAGAAGAACATTGATATAGCATCTCTAAGAAAACAATTAAAATTTCCACCCACAGAGGATGCACAAGCTAAGGAGATTGCTGAGACACAAGGAGAAAAGGATGAAATGCTCAAGTTGATCATGGAGAAGAATGCACAGTTAGAAGAAATGGAAGCGGAGTTGCAAAGGTTGGTAAAGTAGAAGGAATAATCAACATTGATGGAAGTCATTCCATTGAGTGCAGTTCCACTCACCGGAGTCATCACAGCTACTGTGACAACAACCACCACAATAGAAATTCCCTCAGCCACCCCACTGTCAACTCTAGAAAAGACAATGGAGCTTGCAAAATCCATGGAGGAGATGAACTTACAAGAAACGGAGATCAACAAACTGAAAAAGGAGGTTGAGAGTCTTCAAGAGTTCAAGACTTCTTACCAAACAAGCTTCTACATTGAGAAGCAAACATCAAATAAGATCAAACAGGAATTCTAGGAACTCCAAAAGCAAACAGTGGCAGGCAAGACACTTGTTGAGGCCAAAGAAAATATTTGGATGGTTATATCCAAATCCATGAATGAAATATGGCTTATGGTACAGATCATGTTTGAGCATAATGAGGTAGTGATAAGAAGCAAGTAGGTTATTGATAAAATTAAAGGAGAGTTGGGATAAATGCCCTCTGAAGCCAATGAAATAATTAAATTCCTAAACTCAAAAACCGGAGAAGAATTGGAAGACTTGAAGATCGAAGACAGGATAGAAACCATTCTTGAAGTCAAGAGGGTTCTGACCAAAAAATGATTGATGTTGCAATTGAAAGAAAAAGTCCAGAACATGGACATTGAAGTTCAAAGGTTTTTCAGTAAGATTGAGGCTCTGCAGAAAAAGGGTTTTCCTGGTCTAATGGTTCTTAATGACAAGTTGATGACCCTTCCATTCTACAAGAAGAAAATGGGTACAATGGCCAAGGATAGTTCCAAGTTCTCAAGGATACAAGGCACTATAACGGGCAAAGTGTTCCTAGAGACTTTGCAGCCAGACATAAGTATACAACACGAGATCAAATATATCTTCATCATCAAACCAACTTTTGCCAAATGCACAGAAGTAGGTGAAGTATACCGTAGACTACTCAAAGTCACCATTCCTAGTCAGCTAAGATGGGAAGAAATGTGTAATTTGATCGAGTAGGAAATGAGGTGTGCAAGTTGAGTCAGCAGACAGATCAGTCCAAGTCACTTGGGTGACTCACCAACAGCGTTCCCCAGATTTAGCATGAAGAATTCGATAGATCATCAGCAGTTACCTAGATTTTTGTATTATGTTATTTAGTTAGTTAGTGTTGGTCACTATAGTTGCTTATTGAACTAAACAATCAAGTGCTACATAAATTGTCAACCCAGGGAAGTCTGTTTATTTTAAAGGTAATCATGCACTATATATGTTCAATCTCAAAAGCAACCTAGAGTTATAGTAAAAACATATTAATCACACTTTGCCTTGAACAAACTGAAGTTCTAACTTGAATTACAGGAAATCAACCTACCTATTGCAGAGCTCAAAGTTTAAAGAAATGATTAATTGAAGAATCATGGATTACATTAAAATAACAACAAGATACTACAACAGGAAAGACCAACTATTCTATAACCAGAGAACAGGACCCTATTCCCAAAGCAGGAATCTTCAGCACCTGTTTCCGATCATCACACTTCATGAACTCATTACTGATTGAAATGATTGACACACACTGAAGGTTAACTAACTCTGAATAGAGAACAGGACCCTATTTCCTAAGCAGGAAACTTCAGAACCTGTTTCTGATTAGCACACTTTCATGAACTCATTAAAATAATTGACATGCACTGAAGGCTAACTATCTCTGACAGAGAACATGACCCTATTCCCAAAGCAGGAACCTTCATCACCTGTCCCTGACTATCAAGCTTTCATAAATTCACCAAGAAGGATTGATAACTAGGATGATTAACAGTTACTCAAGCATGAATCATATGAAAACAATGTAACAATCGGTAAAGCAGAGTTTCAACAAGACAGAATTCATTAAAGTAGTGTTTCAACAAAACAGAGTTCAGTAAAGTAGTGTTTCAGCAAAACAGAATTTAATCAAGGCATGAACAGAAATAACACTAACACTCTACAAAGCTAATGGGTGAATCTTGTGAAGAAGGTGGGCCCTCCCTTCTCAAAATATTCCCCTGAAACGAAAGGAACTAGAGGAAAATGCTCAGAACAATCTTTTATTCATCTATCAACTGTGTTACATTACAATCTAAAGTGAAACACGTCCCTCTCTGTGAAATCCTTTCTTAGCAAAAGAATCTCCCTCTCTAATGATGATTTCCTCTTATTTAAAGAGGAGAATCCCTTCGATACAATTTGATCAACAAATTACAGGTGTACATATGAGTCCTATTCTTAGTCAGATTGACTTTCTAAACTGGAATAGGATATCCTAGTCTCCCGCAACAGAATGCTATTACAAGAGCTGAGTGAGGTGTTGTTGTTGCGGCTGGAGTAACAGCTTCTTTATTTGTCTTCTTGTTACTATTGTTGTATGTTGTTTCAGCATCGCAAATCGTGGGTTGTTTCAGCCACGGGATTTGCGTTCTGACTGTTCCATCAACTTGGTCTCAGGCAGCAGCGATGGTTAATGCTAGCTCAAGGTGCGGCTGTTGTGGTCAATCTGTGTGAGTTTCTGTTTCAGCATCGTTGACCACGGACTGTGTAATAGCTTCTTGTTGTTTCATCATCGTTGACCATGAACTGTGTAACAGCTTCTTCTGTGTGAGTTGTTGTTTCAGCATCAGCCTCAATGCTAATCTGCAGTTCAAATTGTTTCAGCATTTATACATTTCTGATCAATGGTTAAGTATGATAGTAATGTAAAATTATATTCAAAACGAATTAAACATATAGTAAAGAGAAGAGAGTTATATACCTTTGAAAAGATAGGGTAAAGTGATAATGTGAGTTTAAATGTGAGTGAAACAAGGTGTAAAGATAGCAAAACGTGTGGGCAAAAAGGTACATTGTATGGTCCTAACATCTCCCCCAACTTAAAATGTTGCATGTCCTTAGGAAACTTCACTCTGAGTCAGAATCTGAATACCGACTCTGAGCGTGCAAGTTACTCAAGCAGTAGTTGTGGAAGGTGATGTCTATTGGAGCTCTGAACCCTTGAACGCATTGTAACCTTTGCCAAGTTGTTGTTTCGGCCTTCTTGGGCAACTTATAATGAATTTGGTATTTCTCTGCTGGCATCCAAAGGATAGGAAAATGAGACTGATACCCTATTCAACTTTCAGCACATTGCTGAACACACTTGATGTAGCTAGGCACCCTGGAGATTGCTATCTCAAGATTAGTGGGGCTAAAAGGATTATGTTCTTGTCTTTTCTCAGTAGATTGTTGCCAAAACATGTTACTTCCCTGTAGGGAAGCAATCTCTGTTGATTTAATCAAATGTTGACACTCCTGAAACACTGATATCTGTAATTGTTGAATGTGTTGAGTCATCCCTGGTTTCTTTAAAAACTGATAATACTCTGTAACAAAGGTGGCAGCATTTTTTGGTTCTGGCCTTATCCAGAGAAGGCGGTTATCCTCATTATGCTTGGCAGCTAGGAAGTCATCCTGCCATATAATCTGATTGTTAAGGAAGGCAGTGAGTGCCCGAATCTGGATGTCACCGACAAGAGGGTTAAGGTTAAGCTTCCTGTTCTCAAGGATGGCCTCATTATGAAAATATGCCTCACAGAGGAGGTGTTGATCCATGGAAGAGGTTTCTGCAAAGGTTTTAATAAAATCTACTGGATTTAATACTGCATGGGGTCTGCCTTCTTTGACTGATTTGATCTGAAACCATGTAAGTCATTCCATTAGGAACATAGAGTAATTGCAGGATGGTTTCCTTGTAGCCAATAGCTTTTGTGCCAAGTCAAATATTAGGAGCAATCTGCCTTTTAGCTCTTTATTCTGTTTCTTAAGGGTACGAGATTCCTAGCGTGTTTTCTCCAAAGCTTCCCAATTTGAGTAGATATGATTTATCCAGATTTGTCTGTGTTCCTGCAGGCTTTTGGCCTGTGTAAAAGCAGACTCTTTTTTCCATTTATGTATTATTGCCTGCTCATCCTATGGCTAAGTTTGTGTTTTAGCATTACAAGTAGTAGGTTGTGGTAGGGTCTGAGTGGCTTGTTCCACAAAGGTCTGGGTATTGATCTGGCTGGGAGGGGAAGATTCATCAATAGGCAATGTTTGTACAACTTTATTAACAAAAGCAGGGGTTTCAGTTTTGACATTTATTGCAGGCCAGGGCTCAGTCTTAATTTTGGAAGGTCCTGCTGGTTCTTGTGTAACAGCAGGGTGTTCTTCTTTGGCTGCAATAGTCACAGGTGCAGGGGAAGCTCCTGGCATTGGAATTTGAATCACTTTGTAGCCTACTTGATAGTAGATGTCCCCACATTGATTGCACATATATTCTCTACACGAATTCTCTGTTGTAGTTCCCTCTGACATGGTTGCTATGCGAGCTAAGGTGTACAAGTTAAGTTCCTTCTCATAGGCTTCCTTTGCCATGGCTAGCTCTTGCTTGTAGGATTCCAGTTCAGACCTTAGGAACTCATTTTCTTGTAAGAAAGAGGCCATTTTTGGTTCTGGTTGAGGAGTGACTGGTTCTTCTGTAGCAGTCATAGTCTCATTATTTGGTTCTTGTGGAGCAGCTACAGGATCGGCAGCTGATTTTTGTGTTTCAGCTTCTTGATGTAAAGAAAGTAATGTTGCAACTCCCTAAGCATCTAATTCTTGTGTCTCAATAACAATATCAGCAGCTAGTTCTTGTGTTTCATCTGTAGTTGGTTCTTGTGTGACAGCTATGGTTGGTTCTTGTGTTTCAGCCACTGAATGAGTAGTTGGTTCTTGTGGAGCAGCTACTAAATGGGTATTTGGTTCTTGTGTTTCAGCTACTGAATGAGTAGTTGGTTCTTGTGTTTCAGCTACTGAATGAGTAGTTGATTCTTGTGTTTCAGCTACTGGGTTTGAAACAGATGATATCGCAACATACTGGGCATCTGGTTCTTGTGTTTTAGTGCCCGTGGGTGGAATAGGTAAAGATTTGGGCATTTGGGAGGTTAGAGGTGTACGGGGTATTAGTCGGATGGGTTGTGGGTCTAGGGAAGTGGCAATAGTGGCTGCCCTTGCTGAGGCTCTTGTTCGTTTTCTTTGCAAAAAGGGTGGAAAGAAAGGAATTTTCTTTCGTTTACGTGGGGGTTTTTCCTCAATGATGGGACAGGGAGAATTGTCTGGTTCAGAATCATCGCTAAGAATATGAAGGGCAGGAGTGGATGATTTTGGTAAAGTGTGGGGCAGGCTTGGTATGGTAGGGGGGTTAATTGGACTAATTGGGTCTGTAGGCGGACTGTTAGGTATTTCTGGAGAATCTGGAGGGTTTTGTGGTTGTTGTTCCTGCAGATTTTCAGGACTTTCAGCAGCTTCTTGGGGATCTATGGGTGGATTGTTTAGTGGAAGGTTTTGTTGAGCAAAACCTTTTTGGATAAGCAGTTGAACGAGATGGTGATGGGTGAGTGAAAGGGTGGGATCTTTAGCCTTTTTGTAGTAGTGCGGCATATTTTTAAGACAACCGAGCAAATAATAAGGAATGTTCACCAATCTATCATGCCATAAATGAGACAACAGGAAAAAACCGTGCTGGTAGACTACCTGGTATCGACCTTCGCAGGTAAGGTAGTGTTTGACGAATTTTGCAACTTTCGGCCATGGAGGTGGCAACGAGCTGAGTCGAACACCTCAGCCTTTAGGTTCAATTTGTTCCCCTGGCAAGAGGAAATCATGTTGGGCATTCAGAATGATATGTTTGCGGCTGTACATGCAAATGCCATTGGTAGGGAGACCCGAAACCTGCGCTATATCCTCTTTTGTAACTGAAATCCGAACCCCTTGAACAATGGAATGGTTTTCCTGGAGATTTTGAGTAAATTGGAGAACCTATTGTTGATTAAATCCCTGGAGCCTCTGAAAATAACCGAGCCATCCTGCCTGCAGAAAAATTTGATAGGCTTTGGGATAGTGTTCTAACAGTGCTGTCGTGGTGGGTTCATACCATATAACAGAGCCTCCCATGGCTAATAGCTCAGTAAAATACTACGTCAAAGAGTCGAGTAACAGCTTCTGTGCAGAGTGAGTTTTTCGAGTGAAGGAATGCAAATGGTGGTGAAATAAACGAAAGGATGGTAAATAGAAATGGCGGTGGTTAATTCGTGTGA
>JASDQU010106091.1:196896-216994 GCA_032191745.1 Picea mariana
CGCTTGCTCTGTCCTCAATGTTTCCTGCTGGTTTCTTGACTGTCTCAGGACTCCAAACTTCTTTCCCAGTTTCAAATTTGGCTTGAAATGAAGGCTGGGATTTTTTTTTACAAGTGTTTGGTCATTGACCAGCAAATTCAGACTTTGATATAATCTCGTCAATATAAGTCTTTCTTCCTCCTCTTCCTCTGCCCCTGCCACCTGTAGGGCCAGTGTCTTTGGGGTCTCTGCATCCTCTCATGCAATATTTGTATCTGAAAAATCATAAGTGCTTTTGAAATCTATAATTACCTTCCCCGGCAACGGTGCCAAAATGTTGGCCACTATAATTGCTTATTGAACTAAACAATCAAGTGCTACATAAATTGTCAACCCAGGGAAGTCTGTTTATTTCAAAGGTAATTACGCACTATATATGCTCAATCTCAAAAGAAACCTAGAGTTGTAGTAAAAACATATTAATCACACTTTTCCTTGAACAAACTGAAGTTCTAACTTGAATTACAGGAAAGAAACCTACCTATTGCAGAGCTCAAAGTTTAAAGAAATGATTAATTGAAGAATCCTCGATTACATTAAAATAACAACAAGATACTACAACAGGAAAGACCAACTATTATGTAACCAGAGAACAGGACCCTATTCCCAAAGCAGGAATCTTCAGCACATGTTTCCGATCATCACACTTCATGAACTCATTACTGATTGAAATGATTGACACACGCTAAAGGTTAACTAACTCTGAACAGAGAACATGACCCTATTTCCTAAGCAGGAAACTTCAGCACATGTTTCTGATTAGCACACTTTCATGAACTCATTAAAATAATTGACATGCACTAAAGGCTAACTATCTCTGACAGAGAACATGACCCTATTCCTGAAGCAGGAACCTTCAGCACCTGTCCCTGACTATCAAGCTTTCATAAATTCACCAAGAAGGATTGCTAACTAGGATGATTAATAGTTACTCAAGCATGAATCATATGAAAACAATGTATCAATCAGTAAAGCAGAGTTTCAGCAAGACAGAATTCAGTAAAGTAGTGTTTCAGCAAAACAGAGTTCGGTAAAGTAGTGTTTCAGCAAAACAGAATTTAATCAAGGCATGAACAGAAATAACACTAACACTCTACAAAGATAATGGGTGAATCTTGTGAAGAAGGTGGGCCCTCCCTTCTCACAAGATTCCCCTGAAACGAAAGGAACTAGAGGAAAATTCTCAGAACAATCTTTTATCCATCTGTCAACTGTGTTAAATTACAATCTGAAGTGAAACACGTCCCTCTCTATGAAATCCTTTCTTAGCAAAAGAATCTCCCTCTCTAATGATGATTTCCTCTTATTTAAAGAGGAGAATCCCTTCGATACAATTTGATCAACAAATTACGGGTGTACATCTGAGTCCTATTCTTAGTCAGATTGACTTTCTAAACTGGAATAGGATATCCTAGTCTCTTGCAACAGAATGCTATTACAAGAGCTAAGTGAGGTGTTGTTGTTGCGACTGGAGTAACAACTTCTTTATTTTTCTTCTTGTTACTGTTGTTGTATGTTGTTTTAGCATCACAAATCGCGGGTTGTTTCAGCCACGGGATTTGCGTTCTGACTGTTCCATCAACTTGGTCTCAGGCAACAGCGATGGTTAATGCTAGCTCAAGGTGTGGCTGTTGTGGTCAATCTGTGTGAGTTGTTGTTTCAGCATCGTTGACCACAGACTGTGTAACAGCTTCTTGTTGTTTCATCATCATTGACCACGAACTATGTAACAGCTTCTTATGTGTGAGTTGTTGTTTCAGCATCGGCCTCAATGCTAATCTACAGTTCGAACTGTTTCAGCATTTATACATTTCTGATCAATGGTTAAGTACGAGAGTAATGTAAAATTATATGAAAAACGAATTAAACATATAGTAAAGAGTAGAGAGTTATATACCTTCGGAAAGATAGGGTAAGGTGATAATGTGAGTTTAAATGTGAGTGAAACAAGGTGTAAAGATAGAAAAAATTGTGAGCAAAAAGGTACATTGTATGGTCCTAACAGTTAGTTTCAGTTCTCGCCACATCCTGATCATCAATGACAGGGTCATTTGTAATTTTGATTATAAATACTTCAAAATTTGAAGTAATGGGGGTTGATCTTTATGCTCTAGAAGTTGTAAGGACTGTAAATTTATCAAGAGATCTTCCAGTAATACAAAGAGACGTTATACAGGATTCCTGCTTCTTATTTATTGGTGATGTTTACTCTTCTGTGTTAAAAGTTTATCCCTCTAAGTTATCATATTGTTTTCTTAATCTGACTATTTAAAAGTAGTGAATGTTGCAGGATTTATCCGCATATACCCTGTTTCTGAATTTTGAATATCTAAATGTTTATCTTCTGATGTTACAGTAAATAAATTCTTAATTTCTTCTTTTATTTAATTGATATCCTCGTCATTTCTGCTATCCATCACTTTATTGCTAAAGAACCCAGTAAATGCACTATCTTTCCCTGTGAAAGAAATCTATGATTTTTTCTGTTTGACCCCTATATTTATAAGACAGACCCCATATCCCAATGGAAGCGTAAACCCCTTTTCAGCCATTTATATAAAGCAAAACAACACAATATTTTTCTATTTAACTAGCCTAATATCTTAAAACCAAAACATAGCTAAATCAAATAGAGAGATCTCTCTCTGGAACTGGAAGGGTTAGATCCCAGTTTCGAAGTGGTTGGATAAAGTTACCTATGATAAGTTTCTTCTACCCTGACAACCTCTAGGAATTTACAGAGTGATAACATGACGCTTTGTGGTAAAGACTAGATCTTTTTTTCCTCAGATCCAGGCCAAGATCAATGAATTTGGATTTGCACAGTTACAAGGGAGGAAATATGATCTGCATCAGATCATATATAAGAGAATACTGATGAGGAAACAAGACCCCTATGATCATGAGCATGTTGAAGGATTTGATAAACTAGCAAATCTGGAAACCTGTGCAGATATGGAAGTCACTTTGCACCCTCATCAGACACAACAAATAGAGTCATCCCTGCAGCAGATCCAGACACAGAAAACTTCTCCAAAGTTGATTATTAAAGATCCCAAGATGAGTATTTATAACAAGAGGAGCAGTTCAGAGGCCTTGGGTGCCAATGGTCAACAAAATGTTCCCAAGAAAATGAAAATCACACAGTCCCCACAGATAATAAACCTGGAGGAGGAAGAACCTAAAGAGAACATGAACATGGACATGGTGGAAAGTAGAACAAAAAATGAAGAAGCTAATACATGGAGCATGCCACAGCATGAAAGCTGCTCAAGATCTTTCATTAGCAAGAAACATGTCTTTAATAAGGCACCTGGAGCGATGTACCAATCAAAAGAAGATTTAGCAAACCAATACACTTTGAAAGGAAATCTAGTCATGAGTGAAATAAGAGATTTTTTACCTGAAGTAGAGAGGATCTCCTAGTATTCATTGTTTGTCTTATTTCTTTCATATATTACACGTGCATGGGATTTATAATTCTTGAGAGTACCCATTTTTATGAGTTTATCTTTCTCTTGTATGAGTGATTAAATGCATGCATCTAGAGGAGGCATTTTCCAATATTTTCCCATTGTTATCCTTGAAGTATGAAAAGTAGAAATGAATATTGAGTACTCAGGACCCAGCCTCGAAAGAATGGAAAGGATTGGCTCATCCCCATCCTTGTATACTTCTCATTATTTGAGTTGAAGCAAAAAAGCTTTAAACTTTTTGAAGGAGTCTTGAAGGGTCTCATGATTGCTTGGGCTTAATGATATGAGCTCATTCTCTAGCATGTGTCCTCGTAGTTCATCTCATTTCTCCAATAGACCCTCTAATGTGGTCCATACTTTGTTTGGTGTGCAAGTATAATCTACGTGGAAGAGTAGTTCCAGATAAATTGGCAAGCATAGTACCCTGAAAGCTTCATCCATTATGTTAAAAAACTTATCTTTCTCAAAGGAGGAATTCGACCTTGTTTTAGTTCCCGTTGTAATTCGATAAATTCCTTTTCTTATGAGGAGAAGGAGAACTTTAGGCTTCCATTCAAAATAATTGCATGGTGTGAGGACCATTGATGGGGGTAGATCCATTCTCTATGTGTTCTCCAGTCCTTTGTAACCTGCAAAAGAAAGTATGAATTTATCCTTACAGGCTCCTATGCTCTGATACCATGTGAAATTGTTGAATAACCTACACAAAATCTAGTTGCAAAAAGAAGCAACAATTTCAAGCTTGAGACCAAAAGGAATGAAGAGAGAATGAACAAAAATATATTCCACAATGAATGAGTGAAAATTTTACAAGATTTATACTCTACATGGTGAGCTAATGTGCGATGGTTGGTATTCTAGAGCTTACTTGGACATGCACTAATTGAAACACTAGTAATCTACCACCTAGTCTTAGTTAATTAGCCATGCAATCATCAATTAACTAGATATGCATAAGTGAAGTGAATTACACTCATGCATCCACAATGCATGCACCCTCCTAGTCTCATGCACATGTAATGCACACTCCTAGTGATGATTCCAAGGTAGACATGCAAGATTGGACTCCACTAGTGTAACTAAAGTACAACTGAAGCATGACTCAAGAAGAGGTGTACCATTGTCTAGGGGAAGAATATTCTCATCCAAGGGAGAATATCTTGGACCAATTGAGACCAAGTGCACCCTCATACATGGACTATAGAATGTAGGAAAAATGATGTACTAGGTAAATGTGCATGTACTCTAATAGTTTTAACCAACTTAGAGTATACAAAGGAACTCATGATTTTCCCTTTTACATCCTATCATGCATCCTATCATACCATAGATGTTTCTTTTCTATACAAAAATGATGAAGGATATGAATAGATAATGTCTTTATTCAACAAATCTCTCAAATATGTAGAGCTTAAGTATAACATCATGGAAAAACATTATCATGCACTTGTCAAATCCTTAAATTATTTCAAAGAATGTGTTGCAATCTAACATAGTTTCTTATGTGCCTCATAATTTAGTAAAATATATTTATGTCAAGCCAATGCAGATAGTAGGAATGGAAAACCATTATCATGCACTTGTCAAATCCTTAAATTATTTCAAAGAATGTGTTGCAATCTAAGATAGTTTCTTATGTGCCTCATAATTTAGTAAAATATATTTATGTCAAGCCAATGCAAATAGTAGGAATGGAAAAACATTATCATGCACTTTGTCAAATCCTTAAATTATTTCAAAGAATGTGTTGCAATCTAAGATAGTTTCTTATGTGCCTCATAATTTAGTAAAATATATTTATGTCAAGCCAATGCAGATAGTAGGAGGGGAAATAAGATTAATAAAAAGTATGAGTATGGCAGGACTATAAAAACTACCATGATAATAAAGGGACAATGATTTGTGAAATTAATAAAAAATACAAATTTGCAGGTAGACAACATTAATTTGATTAAAGAACAAACAATATATGTCGAAGAGAGGAATAAGGGATTATCTGCCCCAATATTTGGTCAAAATTTACAAATGATGACTTGCTACTACAGATCACATTAGTACCAAGATATAGCCCATTTCCTTTCCACTACTCAATGCCCAAATTGGATGGACACGTTACAAATGAGATGCCCAAATTGAAGCTCAAGGTAGTCAAATATTGTATAATAAATATTGAATTATATTGGAAACATCTTAATGGTCTATTACTCAATTGTATGCTATAGAGTTAAGTGGACTATATTGTCAAATATTTACACAAAGAGAACTATGGGGGTAATTATTCAATTGGGTAACAACCCATAAGATATTAAATTTTGGTTACTAATAACCCTCTCTTTTCATTGATGGACACATATTTGTTAGATCTTGCAATGAATGTCGATTTTTGTAGGGAGATAAAGTGTTCCTTCCTTTCGCTTAAACTTATCCAACTTGAAACACCATCCCAACAATGGGGTTTTATTTTATAGGTGATATTCATCCCTTTAGTGCTAAACATGAGTGGATCCTAACAACCACAATCTATTTTTCAAAATGGGTAGAAGTTGTCTTCACTAAGCAAGTCACTCACTAGGTGGTCATCAAATTCCTTAAAGAGAAAATTATTTCTAAATTTTATTTCCCATAAAATATTGTCATTGATAATGGTAAATCCTTTATTTATTTAAAGGTGGTATCCATCTACCATAACTATAACATTATCCTAATATATTCCTCCAAGTAATACCCTCAAGTTAATGGCCAAGTTGAATCCTTAAACAAAATCCCAATGTTAGTTATCAAAAATATCTTCTTGGGTAATAAGAAAGCATGGGACACACATCTTAGGTATGCATTAAAAGTAAAAAATTTCAATTGGTATATGATCTAGAGGTGGTCTTCCCCATACAACTAGAGCTATTAGTCATGATAAATGCTACAGGTCATAGTGGCAGAGCTAGATAGAATCAAAAGAAGGATAATCAATATAGAAGTTCAAGAGAAAAGGAACTAGGTATATGAAATATTTAAGGAATATCATTAGAGGATGAAGAGGATATTTGAAAAAAAGGCCATGCCCAAATATTTTTACATTGGTGACCTAGTTCTAGTATGCGATAATGGCTTCCCATACTCGATTCTTGGGTATTCACACATGAATTATTTCATATTCTAACCCAACTTCAACCTATAAATTCAAGCCTCACTTAATGCATTTCATATATCTTCTTGGTGTTATGGTTGTGTTGTTTATATTCTACCAAAGGGTGAGAAATCCATTTCTTCCACTCACACCTCTTGAGTTTCCTTACACTTATCTTGTTCACATCTCCCTCCAAAGTGTTACTCCATAAGGAGAAGTGTTTCTAGATTGTTACCACATTGGAGAAATCATAAAACCCTCCCACATATTAGGATTGGAGTCCATATCTCCAACATTATCCTTAGGTGAAACATTTCATGTTTTATTGCCTTTCCATTGGATTAATTCACACTTTCTATCCTTTTTCCCCCAAAATGTTGTCTTTTATCATTTAAATTCATTGTTTGAATGAGTTTCTAGTTAATATACATGTATATGCTTAATATTTAACTATATTATTGTTGTTTCCACTCACATTTGTCTATTATTAGATCTATAGTTGATTGAGATAGGTTTTGGGTACTTATACACCTAAACCTCGTGCATACCTAGCCATGCTTAGAACCTAATGTAGTCATCATTGTGATACCAATGAAACCTCTTTGTCCAAATAAAATCACTTTTTTTTGGATAACTTTACCAAGTTATCAAGCCCCTATGATATAATTTTTACCTACTAAGTAGTTTATGGGGTATGTTATCCCCTAGTATAGTGATAACTAAAAAGATTATGTCTCGAGGCCCACAAGTCCTAGACATGTAGCACCGAGAGCCAGATCAACTTGAGCATGGCCCTGGAGGGCCCATCCATTTCTTCTTCAGCGCCTCCAATTTTTCAGTAGCAATAACATCCATCACATTGGCCTGGTCTTGTAGCAGAACTAGGTCTTGCTCCATGAGGTAATGAGTCTAGGTATCATGGTATGTGTCACTCTGATTCTCAAAAATTTTGAATATGTGCATTTAATTATTTTTGCTTCTAACGTGTGCTTGGACCTTATTCCTTTACATTTGACCACACCTGGGGGGAATGATAGCATGCCCTAGTAAGTTGGTTCCCATAGGGTTTGAGTTTCCACTGGGGGGATTCATGAAAGGTCATAGTCTGTTCCCACCATACTTACCACTTTTCAGCTTTTTCTCGCTCATCCATCCCATTACACTGGTCTGGGAATTGGGTTGGCCAAATATCTAAGGGTTGTACCTTACCTTGTGGGAAGAAGGGGCTAAAGGCCCAGAGGGTAAAAGTAGATGGAAAAAAACAAAAACCAAAATAATGAAACCTTGAGATGCTTCGCTCAAGGATCCCTGATAAGGCAATAAAAATATTCTCAACAAGAAACAGAGGGACCCATAAAAATTAATAAATCAAGAACTAGTTGGAGGATAGGGGGTCTCATCATGAGCCATCCTATTAGGTTTGTGGGAATGTAGCAGTATGACACTACTGACAGCTGGTCACCATGCCAGGGTAGTGTCTCTTGGTGGCATAGCCAAGAGAAAGGCAGTCTCATCACGATCCATCCTTCTCATTTCTGTGAAATGCTTGTGGGTAACATTGCCACCACTGGTCACCATGCCAGGGAAGTGTCCCCTAACTAGCCTCTTGAAAGAAAAATAAATAATAATAAAAGATAAAAGGCATGAATGGGCTTGGAAACATTTTCATCCATGACAAGGTGAAACTCACCCTCTTTAGAGGAACCCATATGTAAGCCATACATTTCCCTTCTATCACTGCACCAATTGCCCAGACATCCCTTACCACTTCATCCACTCACATGGCCTAGATTTGAATTCACCTGGGAACATCCCACATCCAATGAGAATTATCCCAATAGGACATCTTGGCATCCCCTTCAAACTTGGATTGTAGAATAGCATAACATATTTGAGCACTTGTCCAGGTAAAAGGGGTTTCATGCACATGTTTAAATAACCTGGTGACTAGATGTGATTGACATTACTATGATCCTTGTGAATTATGAGCCCATTGAGGGTGTATTTGTTGATGTTGCAGGGCCACACCCAATGGAAAAGTATATATGGGGATATGATTAGATCGAATATCCATAGGGATGAAATCCCACATGATGGATGTTAAGACTCCAGTTAGGGGCAGAAACAAAGCAGGAGATTGCACCAGAGAGAGAGGATGATGTTTTACCAGTGGAAACTTGATAAGCCTATACCTAGGGGAGTTGTACCCTTTCCACCATGATGTAGGCCTTGGAAGTCCCATAACGTCACCCAGGTCACCCATGAGGTCACCCAACATTTTGGATGTTTTGGAGGCAGTTGTGTTCTATGTGGCATGTGTGGCAGGTTTCTGAGGCCCAAGGAGACGTTTTTCTCCAGGAGGCCAACGTTGCCCAAAAATGGCCTAATGTCACCCTAAAAGGGAATGATGTCACCTTTACATCTTATTTTAGGGTTTAATTATGACATTTAATGTAAAAATTGTTGTTGTTCATATAAGATATGATCGATGTATTATTACAATGATGAGTGTTTTGCATATAGGGAACATAAGGTGACCATCCATGAAAGGATGTGTCCCTTGAATAATCAATAGCTATTTGTTATTATTATTTACTTATTATATGCTATAGTTAATAATCAATTAATAAGTAAATCATTAATTGTTATCTTTAGAGAATGTCTTCCCGATGTTGTCCAAACATCAACAAAAACTGGATATTACATGTAATAGGCCATGTCAGCCTTTTTGACCTAATTCTAGTCTTTGTAATTGTATAAATAAGGGGAAAATCACTCTTATTATTCATCATCTTTCACTCACACTTGTGAGGACTAAACTTTGTGCCCTCCTTAGGGTTTATTGGCGGAAATGTTAGGCGCACTTCTTGGAGGAGGCTTAATTTGGTGTTTCTTGGCATTTTTCTTGGTGGAAAATCTTCAACTAGGCTTATTGCTAAATTATTCTTGGTGGATGTAAGTGAATTTATGAAATCCTTCTTTTCTTTGAATGGTTATGGTACATTTACTTTGCATTTATTCCAATATTATGAAATTTCTAGTTTAAAACCCTAGGAGAACAAGCACATGTTACTGTCCTTGTCTTAACAATTTTTCACCTACTAGACTGTGCTAGAAACCCTAGCTTTGAAGCATTGTACTAGAGGCCTACCATTGTAGCACTCTAGTGTCATTTGTTTCATCAAGCCATTGATTGTTTCAAGCTTGAGCTAAAGAAGGAGGAAAACCGCTAGGGCCTAGGGTTACCTCCTTCCTAGTAGTCATTTTCCTTCTAAGGCTTGTTGATTGAGGCCTTGGGTTACCAACACCTCAATCATCATCCTTCTTGGTCTTTATCTCTTATAAATTATCATTTTTTCCCTTCAAGTTTTTTTGCTGCAAGTGACTCAATTAACCCTAAAGGGCACTAATTTAGACCTTAAGATTGTCTGATTGATGAAATCAACCTTCAAATATTTTACTTCAAGCAACCTACTAACACTTTATAACCCTAGAATAGCCTAACCTACTGACTATATTTTTTAGGTTACTAAAGTAAGCTACAACCATTAAATGTAGCATTAAAATATTATAAAAGCAATTGAAAAGGATCATTTATACATTGTCTTGTTTGCTTCTATCAAAGGTTAGTATTATGATTTCAATGGCTAATGACTCTTAGTCATTTTGAAGCTATTTCAAGGAATTTAATGTGAAATATTTCCCTATAAATATTGTTTTTATTATTTTCTGTTTACTTCATCAAATTCAACAAATTTCTTTTATCGAGAAATTCTATGGTTTTATGAAGTGTTAACCAGCAAGTGTTCTTGCAAATATATATAGTTTCTTGTTTCTTTGTTTCGGGTGGGTACACTTTGATACATTATCATTTAATTGGTTATAAAATAGGGACTTTCTGATTGGTGGTGGATTGTGAGAGGGGATCTTTATCTATCCACTTTGACTTTTCCTTCTCAAACCCCCAGCTCATGGGGGATGTCTCCCTTAGGCATACCACCCTAAATAGAAAAAGACATCCTATTGAGGTGGCAATGATAGGATAGTCTCTCATTATGCCAATTTGCTCTCCTTTAACATTTTCTACTATCATAGTACAAATTGTGTGATAATATTTTGGCACTATTGTTGGGGAACACTAAGTCAATATTCCTCAAACGACAATTTTTCGGTAAGCCTTTGTTCAGAGAAATTTTCTTACAAGTTTACCTGGTGACCCCACTGAGGGTGATTCCCTCATCCCTTTGATAGTTTTAAGAAAATTATATGGTGACTCCACTAACCTTTTCCTAGGTTCCACCTTACTCAAATTTCTGTGATATTTCCAAGTTATGGGATCATGGCATCCTGGGAACAAGTGTATCCAACTATTTATTTCAAAAGTCTTCAAGGATACTTGACTTGTTTTGATACGCAATGGTCAAGCAACCCTCCAAGATTTGAAGGGGGCCTCCCAATTCCTCACAATGTAGAATTTTTGAAGTATATAAGTGAGATATAATTGGGAGGGGAGGTGTAATGTTCCCAAGCCAAGATGCAAGGAACATCACAGTTTTGGGTGTCTTTTAAAACTTTTTCCGGTTGTTGCATTTCATCAAACACTTTGCTTACATTGATCCTTTAATTTACTCTTAGGGTTTTACTGATGGTTAATATGTGTGTTTACAGCAATAAACAAGAATATACCATCATGGAACATACCTCAACCATATGCAAGATCAACAATATGATAGACAAGCCAAAACATCTCAGATATGATTTTATTCATGAATAGAAGAACCTGCTACAATGAAGATGTCGATCTGGAATGCACATCAGATGGCTAGAAGATAGGAGCTACTACAAAATGCTCCAATAGAATAATGCAAGCCTCCAAAGTCCGAATATCCAATGAATATAGATGCAAGAGTAGATCTGGGTCGTATGAGTGCCAAACCCCCAAGCTGGAAGAAGAATGAAACCCTCAATAATTTGGCCCTCCTATCAAAGACCTCCAAATGTTACGCTAAAGATGTTGAATTGTAGATCGGGATGAGTATAATCCCCTTCTGAAATCTCAAACCGAAATACCAAGGGAAGCTCCTCCAAATGCTAAATCCTCCAATTGAACTGCGCCCTCCTAAAACTGTCAAACCCTATAATTTCGGCCTTGATGAAGGAGGCCTCCAAATGCCCTGAAACTTGATAGAAAGATAGATCAGGACACTGCAATTCACTAGGTGAAGTCTCGGGGTCAGATATGAAGTATAACCCCCCCAAACGGAGTAGATCTGAATCTCAAAATTGCCTTCCTTCTCTCCAATTCGTCCCATGCATCTAATATATCAAATGGCACCTGAAACTCCTCCTGAATGGACTAGATCAGATTTCCAATACCCTGCAATGAAAACCCAGGTGATAGAATCTCCAAAAGCCATGCCAATCACTTGCAATGAACCTCTCTCAAATAATGGTGTGCCCCCCTTGCTGGAAATCCCCAATGGTGTGCCCTCCTTCTCTTCCTATGCATGTGGCTGGTGTAGAACCCTCCTGCACTGATGTAGATATGAACTAGAATGGTGTGGGAGCATATTGAATCTCTGAGACCAAGCTTGGGACAAGCTAGGTGGAATCTTTCACCGTTGAATCGTTCTCTAGGGTTTGTTAAGTCAAAACCCTCAAAACCCCCAATGTTGGGCTCACTAGCTAAAAGCCAGATATCAAAATATGATCATACATGAATGAATCAATAGAGGCCCTTGCCTTTCCTTTATACTTCCTGCTCACCTTCTCCCTCCAAAGTGAATTTCATTTTATTAATATTTAATTAATTAATTAAATCACTTTAATTAATTAATTAACCTTTTTACCTCTAAAAAGGACCTTATCTCTCCTTGTGGCTTCCCTGGCCACTAAAAGTCACTCCAAGCCATCCCATCCTGTAGTGTTGCTCCTCTTGATTCCAATGAGCTATTACACTAAGAGGTTCTTCCAAGTAAGGTGCCCAAAATGACCTCTTCAGTGAATTTAATTGACTTATAGCTCAAAATACTCAAAATCATGGAAATCATCGAAATGCAACGAAACGAAAGCCAACCTGTGTGGAATGGATCATAATGATGAAATGGGGTGGACGATGCAAGACAGATCCAAAAATTCCTCTCAATAACCCCTGTACTCGCTATAACACCCATCTAGCTACTCTGGACATCATAAACCTGTGCAATGTAATGACGTACCAAAGTGGGGATTTTACAGTCCTCCCTGCTAGAAAATTGCTTGTCCTCAAAGAATAACCAAATCCCCTCAAGTGTAATACCAGGATCCCATGTCCACCTATGGGATACACAATAAAACCCATCAAAATATGAACAATCACACATGTTTCCCCCTGGGTCCCATATCAAGTCATGAACTTCTAGCCCCTGGGACACATAATCCTGAAATACACCAACTTTGTGAGTCTCTTATACATGACACATGGCCTCATTCTGAAATGATTCCATCCTCCAAGCTACTATCAATATCAACATGGCATCTGTCATCTACACATGTTGATGCCAAAATGAGGTACTGCAAGATCTCCATGAGACATCCTCAAGACATGTGCTCTCCCCAACACCAAAGCTCAATGGAAAGTCAAAACAAATTTCCCCTGCAAAGGTCCACTTGCCCCTATCAGTCAGTGAAATTCTCAATCCTATAATCCCTGGGTCCCATGCTAACCTATGTTGAACATCACCATGTTGGCCTTGCACTACTCTGACTATGATTGTCTGCCCCCTGCATACATACTGGATCCTCCTCTCCTGGATCCTCATGCTGAAATACCTATGACCATTGGACTTGTTGTCCATGAACTGTATCTGTAAGGACATATCTGTAGAAGAGGTACCTATCCACCCATCTCCATGTCTGATCATGATGATCAAGAGTGAAAATAGGCCTCGCTCTATCGAACAAATACCTGTAGGTCCACTCCAAGCCAACCCAAGATGAAACATGTGGCTATCCGGCGCACCCTAAGTCATCATGAAGTAAAACCTCCTACCAACAAAATGAACTCTCAGATCCCATGGAAAACCTGGAAATTTATCACTTCCAGTCTCTACTAGCTTCTCCTATGCCAGACTGATCATTGTCGGAATCCCTCTTTTCTCATCTGCTATCACTTGGCCTATGGTTCTCACCATAATGCACCAAATCTCAGCTGGTTTCTCATGACGATCCACCTCTGACCTGTTGTATGTTGTAAAAGTACTCCTATCAGGTGGTCTCAGCCTAATCACTCTTCATGCCCTCTACCACTATCTATCTCTCCTCATGTTGTTGTCCATGATAAAAATATCGGAAAAGAGTAACAGAGAGATCTATAGCTGACTGTAGGACTAAGAAATACCACTGACCTCAGTCAATCCCAAGGATTTGACCAAAAGTACATCTACTGGTACCCATGATAATTGCTCATCGATAGTCATCACTAAACCCCAATCATCAGGTACAATCGGAAGCACCTCCTCCAACTGTTGGTAAACCAATCTCCATCTCTCATCTCCCATGCAACTGTTGATATGGTGAAGGGCATCTCTCATAACTATGTTTTGTTGCATCATAGATCCTAGGCGTACTGTTGGATCAACCCCTACTTGGAGGTAAACCTCTCTTGGAACACAAATGGAAGAGTCCTCCATCAACTGGTTCTCCTCTGTTAGATCACCAACATCCTCTAGCAACATGATTGGGTGATACATCTGAGTGTCCACTAAGACAATTGATGTGCATCTCTGGAAAATCTCCTCAGGAGGCTCATTTGTCCTAGACTCTTATTCTTGAAGTTTTGTCTATGTGGCTATCAAGAATCCTCAAGCGCTCTCTAACTCCTGAGTAAGTTTGTCCACCTCCAACTCCTACTCCCTCAAGGCCCTATGATACAACTCACCAATCCCCAGTAGGTAGTCCATGTCTGTCAACAATTGCTGGTAATCAGTCCTCATCATAGATACTCTCTCCCTGAGAGTGTAAAAATCATCCATGGCAAATCCTCCATCTGAGCTGCTATGTGCCACTGATGATCTCTAGTAGTAATCTGTCGTCAATGCATGCACGTCATCACTATGCCTGGTGGATTCCATGATCATATCCTCACTGACTCTCAATTGTCCTGCTAGGTGATGTGACTCCTGATCATAGTCATGCTGAGGTACCACCTCATGCTTCCCACTACTAATGTCATCCCTAAAATCCTCAACAACACTCTCTGCAGAAGATAAAGTGTTGAGTTACCCACTGTCTACTGTGCTACTAGGACATCCTAGATGCGACTGTGTATCATCCTCAACTGCTAGCTCCCTCTGCATCACACTGTATCCTGTATGAGCAATTGTATCCTCCTATGCACTCACTCTGCTACTATCATATGCGCTTGGATCCCATATAGATGTGTCTAGACATGTGCTATGGTCATCCTGACCAATATAGAGTGCATCCTCATCAATTGAGGCCGATCCTAGAAGTAACTTCTCCATCAACCTATCAGTCTCCCTAATATTCTCATCTAAAGGAATCTCCAAAAGTTGTGACTCAATCTCCTCATGTTGATCTGTAAGTGTAGGATCAACTATCCATATGTCCTATACCTCCTCCTAGATCTATGGATCTACATGTCCATGGTGTGCATCCCTCACACAAGGATCCTCCAGCATATCGGACATACTACTGGTATCCTCATGTGATGTGTCTATCATGGATGTCTAAAAAGACAACAGATGTGTCACAACCACCATAGGAGGTTGGTCATCTGTAGGTGATAACACATGTGAGTCCTCACTAGTGTCACCACTCTGCTGGGGTGTAAGGTCATCAACACCATGTGATATATTTGTTGAAGTACTGGTGCTATCATCCTATCCAACCCACTGTCTATCCACTATACAAGGGTCACTATCCTCCTCAAGCGTGCTAAAATCATGATCCTCTATGCAAGAGTCACTATCACTAGTCCCTGTGCAACAGTCACTCTCATCATCGAACTGCTCTAGATAAGAATCAATCGATCCATCCTCACATGCCTCATAATCACTGTCATAGTGCACCTCAATAATATGCTTCTTACCCTTACCCCTACACCTATGATCTGGTTCCCAAGGCACCTTGCAACTGTAGAAAAGTTGTGTGCTCCTAATGGGTTTGAGGTTTATAATGGGCGTGGGGTTCCTTCGAAAGGCTTCTATTATTTCCTCCCTTTCCTTGAGCCAACATGAAATCTTCTTTTTTCTCCAACTAGGATTTGTATAGGATAGGAACCATTGGAGTGTTATTAGACCTTTGAAATTATTGATGGTTTCATATTCCCTCTCACACTTCTCAATCCTGTTAAAAACATCCATCTTTATTGTAACTTTGCTAATCCCCACTGGTTAGAAAGAATCTAAGCTCTGTTACCACTGTAATGTTCCCAATCCAAGATGCAAGGAACATCACAGTTTTGGGTGTCTTTTAAAGCTTTTTCTGGTTGTGGCATTTCATCAAACACTTTGCTTACATTGATCCTTTAGGTTACGCTTAGGGTTTTACTGATGGTTTATATTTGTGTTTTCAGTAATAAACAAGAAGATAAAATCATGGAACATACCTCAACAATATGCAAGATCAACAATATGATAGAAAAGCCAAAACATCTCAGATCTGATTTTATTCACGAATAAAGAACCTGCTACAATGAAGATGTCGATCTAGAATGCACATCAGATGGATAGAAGATAGGAGCTGCTACAAAATGCTCCAATAGAAGACTACAAGCCTCCAAAGGCTGAATATCCAATGAAGACCGATGCAAGAGTAGATCTGGGTCGTATGAGTGCCAAACCTCCAAGCTGGAAGATGCCACGCTCTAGTAGAAGACTAAAACCCTAAATAATTCATCCCTACTATCAAAGACCTCCAAATGCTATGTAGAATATGTCGAACTATAGATCGGGATGAGTAGAATCCCATCCTGAAATATCAAACCGAAATACCAAGGGAAACTCCTCCAAATGCTAAATCCTTGAATTGAGTTGCGCCCTCCTGAAACTGCCAAACCCTATAATTTCGGCCCTAATGAAGGAGGCCTCCAAGTGCCCTGAAACTTTCTATAAAGATAGATCGGGACACTGCAAGTCACTAGGTGAAATCTCAATGTCAGATCTGAAGTATACCCCCCCAAATGGAGTAGATCTGAATCTCAAAATTGCCTTCCTTCTCTCCAATTCATCCCATGCATCTAATATATCAAATGGCAGTTGAAACTCCTCCTGAATGGACTAGATCTAATGTCTAGGACCCTGCAATGAAAACCCAGGTGATATAATCTCCAAAAGCCCTACCTATCACCTGTAATGAACCTCTCTCAAAGAATGGTGCACCCCCCTTGCTGGAAACCCCCAATGGTTCTCCCTCCTTCTCTTCATGTGCCTGTGGTTGGTGTAGAACCCTCTTGCACTAGTGTAGATCCAAACTAGAATGGTGTGGGATTGTATTGCATCTTCGATACCAAGCTTGGGACAAGCTAGGTGGAATCTTTCACCACTGAATCGTCCTCTAGGGTTTGTTAAGTCAAAATCTTCAAAACCCCCAATGCTGGGCTCACTAGCTAAAAGCCATATATCAAAATATGATCATACATAAATGAATCAATAGAGGCCCTTGCCTTTCCTTTATACTTCCTTCTCACCCTCTCCCTCCAAAGTGACTTTCATTTTATTAATATTTAATTAATTAATTAAATCACTTTAATTAATTAATTAACCTTTTTACCTCTGAAAAGTGCTTTATCTCTCCTTGTGGCTTCCCTGGACACTGAAATTCACTCCTAGCCATCCCATCCTATAGTGTTTCTCCTCCCAATTCCAATGAGCTATTACATTGAGAGGTTCCTCCAAGTAATGTGCCCAAAATGACCTCTTTAGTGAATTTATTTGACTTATAGCTCAAAATACTCAAAATCATGGAAATCATCGAAATGCAACGAAACCAAAGCCAACCTATGTGGAATGGATCATAATGATGCAATGGGGTGGACGATGGAAGCTGAATCCCAAAATGCCTCTCAATAACCCATGTACTCGCTATAACACCCATCTGGCTACTTTGGACATCGTAAACCTCTGCAATGTAATGATGTCCCAAAGTGGGGACATTACAGGAGGATGTTCTAGTAAAATTATTCATACTCTCTCTGTCGTGATTTTTACAAGATTGGTTTAAAATTTGTTGCGAAGATAGGGGTATATCATCTCTCGTACACCTCATCAGTAGTTTTATTGACTTTGTCAAACCACATTGCCAAACATATGAAGATGCCCTTCAAAATCTCACAATAGCCTTAGAGGACGAAGGATTCACCACAAAGATTGTAGAATATTTCAAGGATGTATATCATGCTCAATACCAAGAACCTTCTGATATGGAAGAAGAGATTTATGAAGAAAATTTTCAACCCCTTGAAGAGGAGCAAGTTTTCTCCCATGATTCGATATAATGCAGTGAAGATATAACTAGAGAAGTAAATTATGAGGATGAATCATTGGTAATCGCTCCTCCATTCGAAGAAAGCTCTCCAAGATCCTATCTCTCCTACACAAGATGAAGATAATGAGGTGAGTCATTTTCCTTTCCAATTTTTGGATGATACCTTATTCTATGATCCAGACAATGAAGAAGAAATGGAACCCTTGGATAAGCCAGAAGATGTAGAGGCAAGTCTTCCATTTGATGAAGATATCCAAATATTCGAAGCTCCTACACAGGAAGAAGTAAGCAAGGTGAGTTACTTACCTTTCCAAATTTTTAATGATTCTCTATCTTATGATGTGGAAAGTGAAGAAGTGTTGGATGTTCTAACCCCTTCATGTTATGATGAATCTGATGACTTTGTTGATAATATTGATGAATTCATACATGTTGGGAAGCATAAATGGGATGTGATTGGATATGACGGGGATCCCATTTATAACATTGAGGGTCATTTCCAAAAGTTTCCTTTACCTTTATCACATCAAGTTACAAATAAACTTGACATTTGGCAACAAGAACATGACATGATTGTCTATTTTATTTAGAAATCAAAGGATGACTTGATGCTATGCTCTCCTAATAATTTTTGGTCATATATTGAGGAATTTGATGATTGTTCCTACGAACACTTAGATTTATTCTATTAAGAAATTTATCAACCATCCTTGTGCTCATATCTTGATAAAAGTGAGGAAGTTACTTGCCTAAAGCAGGATACTTGTGATAAGATTTTCCACCTCCCTTTGATTACTTTACCTTGCTATGTCACTAAAGGTATGGTTTGGAAACATGTCCCTTATCCCAAGTATTCTATAGGGAAAAAACTCCTTTTGGATATTAGGGAAGGGTTCAGTACCTCAAGAATAAGCTTATTATCACAGTTGTCCATCTTCCCCTTAAATTGTCGGTCATCCTTTCGATTGTTGCTAATCCCTTCCCAAGCCTCAAGTTGTGAAGACGTTCGAGGTATCCAGCATTCAAACCCCTTGTTTTGGACTTTTGAACCCTTGAATTTTCACGATCCTTTTCTGAGATGGATTGAGCACTTTCCTGAGAGTATGACTTGGCACCACTTTTTCCCTCCCACCATCCTCCATGAGCTAGACCTTACAATTTCCAATGATACAATACATTTTCTAACTCGTGTTATTTTCATGCTTAACTTATCACTGCTTTGGTTTATGATGAAGCACAGAGGCAAGTATGGGAAAACATTGCTAGGATGGTTTTACTAGTTATTTAACTACACCTAGCATTCAACCAATAGGTAAGTAGAGGTAAGTAGGTAGGAATTTCCATTCATTTTATATACCATATGCATTTCATGCTAGAGTAGTTGTATTTCCATTTGTATATATGCTTGATTTCATTTTTTGTACTATATATATATATATATATATGAGTTGGGGGTGATATCACCACCCCAAATGATTGCTAATAATATTATGGTGATATCAAGCAGGTCACAGGTTAATCCATAGATGTTGAGGTTCTCATGTGCTCTACAGTGAGCACATGTCCCCGAGTTGGAGCCAGATGTTATCCCCTAGTCTAAAGATTGTTCATTAATTGGGTTGGTTGTCATTGATGTCAACCCATGAAAAAAGTCTGATAGCGAATTCCAGTAGCACAAAGGTTTGGGTAATGGACCCAAGTTTGTTTGATGGATAATGGTATAATTTTTGATATATTTGTAGATAAGACTATTCTAGATGGATAGTACATGTCATGCCATTTCTGGTGATATGTGGAAACTCACATAACTCCTCATGGTTAGAGAGTTATGGCCATGTGAAGTTGGAGAACCCTCATGAGTCATCTAGAAGCCCCAAAAGGTCAAAGTAGTCAAAGTGTTTGCAAAAGAAATTATTTAAATAATAAAGTTAATGGAGAACTCCCTAAAATAAGGAAAGTGGGATGCTACATGAAA
>JASDQU010106092.1:8302-39648 GCA_032191745.1 Picea mariana
TATTATGTTCCAAATCTAATTTGCATTAGCCTTTTACATCATTTCCAATCCTCTATTACTTCCTTGTGTGTAGCCCACCATCTCACTGGGTTTTCTCTCAATCCAACATCTAATGCTAACAATCTTTGTTGTTCGGGTATATGCAACTCAAATTCTTTTACAAAGGAACTTACTTAAGTTAATCCATCAAACTTAGGTGTATCACATACCTCTATTCCATGTTGTATTATGTTGTCATTGATGTCAAGTATTGTCATAATGATGAGATTGATTATGTTGTCGTTGATGTAATTGATGTCAACAAGCTTGATGTGTGATGTCATAGATGGATTCATGTGTATATGCATTGATGTATGTCAAAGGGAGCTGTATCATTTATTTTTTGGTATGGTTGATAGGAAGTACCAAATGGATCAACTCCAAAGTGGTCCTCTTATGGTGAAATCCCTCATGGGAAGATGCTTTGTGAAGTCCAAATGGTAAGTGGTTGAGTCATCCTAGATGTGTGGTTAAGTAACCCAGGTTTGGTTGAGGAATAATGTAATTAAAATCAATGAATTTACAATTGATACTATTCCATATGGATTGTGCTCTTCATGCCATTTTCGGTGATATGTGGAATGTCGCATAACTCCTCATAGTTAGAGAGTTATGGCCATGTGAAGTTGGATAACCCTCATGAGTTATCTAGAATCCCCTAGAAGGTCAAAGAAGTCAAATTATTCTATAATCTCTTAGAATAAGTTGACTACAAAGTGGTTAGTCATGGGTTAAGAGGTTGCAACAAGAAAAAAAAGTTGCAACTAGAAGTGGAGAGTTTACTATTTGTGGATAAAGTGGTTGCAGGTGGACAAAGTGGTTAGAAGTGGGTTAGAGTCAAAAGAAGGAAGTTGGTTAGGAGATAAACCCTAGAGGAAACTACTTAGAGGAGTATAAATAAGAGATAAAGGGTATCTTATGAAATTAATATTTTTTGAGTATATTGAAGAACTATTTTTTGTGAAAGGTTCATTGTAGGTACTCATTGACGCATCAGAATTTTCGTAAGTATAAGGTAGCAAAGAAGTTTGACGACAAAAGTTTTAGAGGTTTAGAAAAACCTGTTTTTCTGAAGCTGTACGCAGGCTGCAATGAGCCAGGTTGCATACATTCACTAGCCGAAGAAGTCCACGACGTGTATATTTGAAAAGGCCAAGAAAATATTGAGTAGATGCTAGTGCGAGGTTCCTAAAGTCTGAAGCAAGTACTCATGACATCATTCTACAAGTTCATATCTACTACATAAGTTTGGTATGGTTATATGTTATCTTGATGCTTAGATTGACTCATGGTATGGTGAATGCTTGAAGCATTCTTTGTATGGTTGTTATGATGTTTTAGATGTTGGTTGGTTGGTTGAGTGGTTCTGTTCTAATATGGTTGAGGGATATTTATGTTGTGTGATGGTGTATGCATGAGAAACATGCATAGGTTTTTGGATGGTACATATTTTTTTGTGGTTGATGATGGTATAGGTTGGGCAGTGATAGGTTGGTTACAGTGACAAGTTACGGGTGGATGTGATAGAGGCAACAAGAGTCTAAAGGGAAACAAGTGTACTCTAGCTTTCTGAGGGTGTACATAGGCTGACAATGGAGGAGGTTGTGTACAAATGTGTGCTGCAGTATAGATAGGTCACATACATACACATGATGCAGTATAGACAGGTCATGTACCTGTTGATAGAATTGGTTTTCTATCTACAAGCTGGGTATTATACTTGAGTGTTGGATTCTTCACATCTCGGTTGGTATTGAGATACGCAGGCTGGGTCTTGCATTGAGAGTTGGTTTTCTCTTGGACTTATTGCTACTTTTTTAGTTGGTGCTAATAAACCCCGGATATTGTAGTCTCCTATAACACATAATACAAAATAAAACTTACACATATATTTGGTGTTCTTTGTGTTCCTTATTGTGATGGTGCATAGTTCTTTATTGTTAATGTATGTAATTAAGATATGTTTACATGCAATCAACTAAGTTTGAATGGAAGTAATGAGTAATGATGTTGTGAATATTTGGTGTGTCCAACATTATGATCCAGTGCAAAGAGTGAGTAATGCGAGCACATATTCTAGTCGATACTTCATGCAATAGGTGTTGTCAATGTTCAAGTCCTTCCTTCGAATCTGATGCGTAAGAGCTAATGCTTCTCCAACTAAGTGCACCATCTATAGTGGTATTACCATAGTCATCCATGTGCATGGTCATATTATATAGTTTATCCATTTATTTTATCACGGGTTGCACATACCTTCTTTCTTCTGTGGGATCTAATGGCACAATGATCTTTAAGCCTCCTCCTTAAAAAATCATTTCTCTCTTCTTCAAGTTAATAATTGTCTGGTTGTCAAAGGCCCAATCTAGTCCAAGAAATGATGGATAAGGTTGACTTTTGTCCACAATCTTAATGAAATAAAATTTGGCTACATTGTTGATCCAGGTGGGTATCGGTGGCCACCCACCTATTCCAACTAGCTCAAAACAGTCTTCTAACAATTTACTATTTTTGGCAGTTTTTTCGGTTCCTACACTTCTGGGGCCATTTTGAGGGCCTAAATGAAGTTTTTTCGAAATTGAGCACCTCAATGTTGTTTGAAGGCTCTAATTGATCCACCAAATGAATCTCCTAATCGATATCTTTATAACGAGATATTGTGCACCCAAAACAAAGATCGTATGCCAAAGTTACACCCCCAGGAAGTTGATACACCAAACTACCCAAAACAGGTTAACAAAATTGTTGGCTTTTCATCTTCTGGGGTTAGGGTTTTGAATTTTATTTATGTTAAAAATGACTTTGGAGCCTCATTTTAACAATCATCCTCTTGCGAATGTGAGTATCCATCACATCTCTTCTCAGAGATAAGCTTCCACCATTCTAGCGAGTCTTTCACTCTCTATTTCTACAGTTTTGTACATTTTTCTCATTAATAGAAATTGTGTATTACTGCATCTCTGTGTTTATGGTTTCATTTATGATATATTTCTTTTATATTATTGGATATATGAAATATCTCTGTACATTTCTTTATTATATCTTCACTCTCATTTCATGCCAAAAATAATTCGGATCAGTGGTATTAAAGCAGGCTGCTCTTGATCATTTTTTCCAGTGCATGTCCTCGGAGGTTCGAGTATAGAAAGTTGGGTCTTGAGCTTGTATCTCTTGAGGAAAATGGCTCTCACACACCCAAGAAACCCTCCATGGTGGAAGAAAATAAAAACGAAAGAGAAGATGTTTCTATTAATTTGTTACTTGAGCAAGCTCTCACGCGACAGAGGGACAAAATGATGGAGATTTTTTCCCACATCCTTCAACGCTTGATGATAACAATCGATGCCTCTTCTTCAAACATCCACTTTGGAGGCACCTTTCCTTTCAAGGTACAAGTTAATTTTGATATTCCCGTATTAAAATGATAGATAGATGCAGATGCCCTAGAAAAATGGTTAAATTTGCTAGAAGGTTATTTCTCTGTTCAAAATTTTTCTGACATGGAAAAGATCACCTTTGCACTCCTTAAATATATCCCCCATGTTAAACATTGGTGGGAAACTTACTGGGAGTAAAACTCCACAGAGGATTCTAGAATATATGGGTTCGAGCCCACTTGGTATTTTTTGTGGATGCGGTCAAGGAACAATATTGCCCTATTGAAAAATATGACAACCAATACATGAGATGGACCACACTACAACAAGAGAGGGTCCAAGCAGTGTCAAATTTCATCGATACCTTCCATACCTTGTGAACCAAGATGGGTATCAAAGACTCTGAGCAAAATTTGGTTCTGAAATACCGTGGGACTCTACACAGATACATCCAAACTGAAATGTATNCTCTTGTTGTAGTGTGGTCCAAGCAGTGTCAATTTCATCGATACCTTCCATACCTTGTGAACCAAGATGGGTATCAAAGACTCTGAGCAAAATTTGGTTCTGAAATACCGTGGGACTCTACACAGATACATCCAAACTGAAATGTATTTTTGGACATCTCATCACTGGGTGTTGCTTATCGATGTGTTGTTAAAATTGAGCAAAAATTTAAGCACCAGAACAAACGATATTTTGGGTTTGCAAATCCACAACAACCAAAGTATTATAAATACGACCCTAACAAACAGACTCCTGAAAACCAGTCGAAGCCACATGAAAAGAAGGGTCACAAAAAGATGAAGAAGGACACTGGAAAGTGGTGCAATTTCCACAAAATCCCCTGGAACAACACTGATGAATGTCACTCAAAAAAGTCATTAGTCACTGAGATCAAAGACAAGGAGCCAAACCCTGATTTCGAATCTGATTCAGAAAATACTGGTAGAAGACAGATCATCGACGCATACCCCACTGATATTGTTGCGACCACAACAATTCAACAAAAAAAAACAACAAATCCTGAAGAGGGGGAGCACCTTTTTCATTCAAAAATGTGGGTGAAGGGGACCCCGCTGCATTTTATTACTGATAGCATAAGCCAGAAGAACCTCATCTCTGCAGAGGTCGTCAAACAACTGGGATTTTCGACAACACCACACCCGCAGCCATACAATATCAAGTGGCTTTTCTAGAGACGATTTCTTCGTGTTAGCCAACAGTGTCGATTGTCATACGGTATCCATCCCTTCAAGTACGAGGTATTATGTGATTTTTCCCCGCTGGATTTTTGTGGTGTTCTCTTGGGCCAACCATATATGTGGAAGTGCCATGCTATTTATGATTCTCGACCATGTAGTGTCATTGTTACTCTAGGGGGTCATCTCTACAGGATACCAGAGGTAGTTCTAATTACTGTCCCACCTAAACAGTGCCAGAAGGTAGTATCTCATACTAAAAAATTCAGCTTCTTCATAATCTATTCAAAAGGTGAACAGAAGGACACTACAACCACTGCAGCCTCGATCCAATTACCTTCTATTCAAAAAAATCAGGTCAAAAAGATTGCAGCAAAGCGTAAAGATTCTTTTTGCACACAGGCGTCTCATGTAGCCAAAATAGTTAAAAAGGTCCAACCCTTCCAGCCACAGGTTCGTGACAACGTTCAACAAGATAAGCAACACAACTTCTCCAACAAGGCCAACAACTCATCAAGATGTAGATTCAACAAACATTTTTCCCTCTCCCCCAGGCACTCAACATAATGGATACCATTGATTCCTAAGGAGTGAGGATTGATCCAGGTGGATATCGGTGGCCACCCACCTATTCCAACTGGCTCAAAACAATCTTCTAATAATTTGCCATTTTTAGCAGTTTTTCGGTTCCTAAACTTCCAGGGCCATTTTCAGGGTCTAAATTAAGTTTTTTCAGGATCGATCACCTCAATAATTTGCAATGGCTATTATTGAGCCCCCAAAATGAATCTTCTCATCGATACCTTTCCAGCGAGCTATCGTGCACCCCAAACATAGATCGTATGCCAAAGTTACACCCCTAAGAAGTTGATACACCAAACTACCCAAAATGAGGTTCACAAAGCTGTTGGCTTTTCATCTTCCTGGGTTAGGGTTTTGGATTTTCTTTATGTTAAAAATTCCTTTGGAGCCTCATTATAACAATACTATTCTTGTGGATGTGAGTATCCATCACATCTCTTCTTAGAGATAAGCTGCCACCATTCTAGCGAGTCTTTCACTTTGTATTTCTACAGTTCTGTACATTTCCCTCATTAATAGAAATTGTGTATTATTGTATCTATGTGTTTATGGTTGCATCTCTGATATATTTCTGTTATATTATTGGATATCTGAGATATCTTTGTACATTTCTTTATTATATCTCCGCTTTCATTTCATGCCAAAAATAATTCAGATCAGTTGCACACTCTGTCTATGTTAACATGTACTCTTACCAATCTCCCGATCAATATTATCTTGTGTTGGTTTTCCACACTCAACTAAATAGTTGACTAAACTAACTTAGGTTTCCCCATTATTTCCCACATTTGTCTTGGCATGACATTTACATCTGATACTAAGTCCAAAATGACATTATCCATGTCGTATTCTCCTTTTTGCGCACTCAATCTGAATTCTTTGTTTGTCCTGTTCTTGTGCAATACTTGATTCACTTCTCTCCATGTCATAGGTATTTCTCTATCTTGAGTGCATTGATCGATCATCCCATGCAGTGCATTCAATGATGTTTCATCCTTTATCAATTTTAAACAACTTTTTAGAGAATCTTTCAAAGTATTTACCTTTTCCACTGGCCTATCTGGAATGGTGTGATCATAAAATGACGACATATCATATATCGATGGTGCTTTTGACATTTATGAAATCCAATATGGTCCTGATATCTCCTTCCTGGCATGTTGATATGTCTCTTTCTCTTTTTGCGGATTAAATGTTGGCGTAGGCTCAATAACTTTCCTTACCCATTGCTCAACCATTTTTTGGTGTGTAGTGGGAAGACCCGGAGTTAATAATAAATATACCAACAAAACCGTTAAACACAGGCCCGTTGACGAGCGTAAATGACACACTGTCAATTGGAAGGTTAGATCCGGACCAGGCTTTTCTAATTAACCCAATCCGTTTGGTATGATCTGACCCAGCGGGTTTAATGGCTTTGTTAGCCAACTAAAGTCCTAAAAACTATAAAATAAATAAACTAATCTAAATTTATGATTCTAACAAACGATATATTACTTACTAATGTTTATTAAAAAGAAATGTGAATATACAAATGATTATAAACAATCTATATACAATTTACAAGGTTTACTTGAAATCTTGTGAAAACGAATGTTCATAATAATGTTTCAAAATAAGATAAAGCAAGAACATAAATATTTTTGTTTTTTTAATGTTTAAAGATTTTAAACTAATAAATACTAAGAAAATACAATGAAACAATGACATAGAAACATTCAAAGCTAATTGTTGCAATCATCGTCTCATTCATATATAAACAAATCTGAATAAAATAAAGCAATGCACCTACTAACCTCTCACTGATCAGCAGTAGTAAGATAAATTCATCTCTCTGTATTTGTATGAGCTCTTCTTAACTTGTGTTAAGTGTAAAACTTTGACAAAATAAATCATAATACTTCCTGAAGAAATTCAAGGAAGTGTTTCATATTCTGGAGCGGGTTTATAACGATAGAAAGACAAATAATTATATATCTTGTGATCTTCAAATGTTCAATAACTGAAAATGAAAGAAATTACAATTCTCAGGAATGGTGTTACCAGCTATCTAACACCATATGTAAACTCAAAATACATGAATAGATGATCAGTCACATATATAAAATAAACCAAAAGATAATTAACAACATAAAGAAAAGCATGATATAAAATATTGTGTGTAGAATTGACTAAAGCTAATTTGACATAGATAACATTTCACATCAAGAAATTACATGAGAAGACAATAAAAAAAAACACTTCAAAGTCTACAAAGGACGAAAGCCAAAGAGTAAACTGTTTTCTCATATAATTTCAACAAAATGTGTTCATCATATGGTCCAGGAAGAACTTTTGGGATAATAGACTCTTAAAGATTGAAAAAAATAATATATAAATGATAGAAATTAACCATGTATTGATAAAACAAACTAAAGCTAATTTAAACCAATGCATAATCAATTATTCAAAGAATATGAAGATATTATAATGAAAATAAAACCATTTTACTCACAGGACAAAAGCCATTCAACAACCTAGAATTTCATATTCTTCTTTGAAAATACTTATCCATTCTCCCAAAGGTTCCAACCATACGTTACTCCATTTGAAAAGAAAAAAATTTACAAAAGAAATAATAAACAAAAGAGAAAGAATAAAAATCCTCCTCTCAATTTCTTGGATCCTCATGGCTCTGAACTTTCTCATATATTTATACAATGAATGAACAGTCTAGGCGTCACTAATAATTTCCTCCACCTGAAATTTTCCTCATAAAGAGACACAAATATCTCTCAAATATTGCATTTGTTTGAAAAAATGCTCACGTGTAAGCTAAATGGGTCCATTCTGAAGATGGGTTTTCAACCGTTTCTTCATATTCCTTACGCTTTGGCTGAAACAAGTCCCGCAAAATCGTCTCTATGTTCTTGAATGCATTTCCAAATCTTATTTGTTGTTGTTCATAATTTATTTGCAACAATCCAATATTATTTTTGGATCAATTATCTTGAACGTATTTAGATAATAAAATCAAGTCATGATGAGATCCTTCCCAAATAATTGATTATAGAAACCTCTGAAACAAAAAGAAACCTAAATTAATAATCTAAAAATTGTGAATAAAACAAAATCTAGAACAATAAAATAAAAAACGAATTTAAACTAACTATAAGTTCTAAACAAACATTGTGTATATTTTCCTTTCAAACACGATCTTAAAATTCTAGAAGCTTCAAGTTGATGGAGAGAAGAAAAATATTAATTTTGGGTTTTCACAAAATCAAACAAATGATAGATAGTTCTTTTTTTTTATTATTATTTTATTTTTATTTTGAAATGAGATGCAAAGTAACAAAATAATTTAATTAATTAAACCTACCAAATGATTTTTTGAAAATGATTGTTAATGAGAAAAAGACGAAAACATAATCATAATTTAAACGAAAGTAAAAGTTGATAAAAATTAAGGTTTTCGTTTAAATTAAGATTTCTATGTTCATCTCTCCCTCATTCAAATTTTATCAAATGTGAAAAAATGTCATAGAAAAGACGTGTCATAATAAAAACTCTCAAATTATGAAGCTCACCCATCAACATTAAAACTATGTAGAAATCAAAACAAAATGAAATTTAAATTTCAATAAATTCAAACCAAACCAAACAAAAGAATATAAAATCAAACCAAACTTGAAACAAAGAAAACCAATACCAATCCAATCAATTCAAAGGGAAACAAATGAAGAATCCAAGTAAAATTTTGAGGGACCCTAGATTTTGATTAAAGAAAAAGAAGGGGATTGTTGGGGCCCAACAAATGACGACTTATTGGGTGAAGCAGTTATCTCTGACCTATTAAGCTTTCAACGCATGGAATAAGAATAAGACTTGGATATAATTGTAAGCTGCTTTGAAACAAATCCACTTTAATATTACACAATGTTAAGACTAGCTCAAATTTATAGAAAATTATCAGAAAAGAAGAAANCATGATGTTTATAAAAGGACTTCAATACCATTGACAGATCCACTGCTACCAGTAGGTGTCCATCGCCGCAACAAGGATGTCATTTAACCCACTCAAATGCTTTAATTCCATCCAATGATTGTATCCACATGATGTATACTTCCATAAAAGTTAATTTAAAAACATATGCCTGCTACCTCTCAACCCGACATTGCTTCATTGCCAGCAGGCCTGTTCAGTACCCCGACGAAGTTGTCTTGGTATCATGTGTGCCTTTACCTGCTGCCAGCGAGCCTGTTTAGTACCCCAACAAGTTTACACACACTTCCCACACTTAAGTGATTCCAACCCTCTTATGCCACTTTTAAATAATAATAAAATTATAGATTTATTGATGACAAAGAGAGCGGGGTGATACTGGAGGTTAATTGCAATACATGTGAACAATTGATCATTTTTTTTTTTTTAATTTGCTTTCAAAACTGGAAGTTTTATCATGGTTTAGAGATTTTAGATTTCATTTAAGAAATCATCTAGAGAATGGGGAAGCACTTAAAAGTGATTCCTTAAGAATATGGACAGTGTAAAAATTCTAAGGATAATTGTAATTCCCAAAGATCTTGACACATTTCAGGGGTAATACTCTGACAAAGATCGTTTACGATTTCGTAGTACTCAACTGACTTACAAATCAATTATCTGAGTTGAACCTTAATATCAGAAATTGTTTGAACTGTTTCAAATTTCTTTCAAAAACATAAGTCTTGAACTGAATGCTTCCTTCGACAATCGCTCTTTGATCAGAAATATAATTATTCAAAAAGACAGACAAAAAGAAAGTTCAATCAAAGAAAGAAAACACACACACACACACACACACAACAAACTAAATCAAATTTTATTAATGGGATTCAAAATCAAAAGTATATCAAAACAAAAAAAATCAAAATAGCAAACGAATACTTTCAGAAACAATTTTGGCCAAAGATAAACCTGAGATTTGGGATCTAATAGCATCCCACTGTAAAATAAAGGAAGAACTAAATCATATAAAATATCATGTGTGAGCAAGTTCTTTTCTTAATATAGTGATGCATAAGATGTTACTTTGACCAAGCATTATTATTAAAAATAAAAGAGACTAAAAGAAAATAGAAAAATATTTATTAAGATGAGTGCAATCCTACTCATGGCACCTTGGGTCAAGGTTGAATTCGGGTGAATTGATAGTTCAAATTTACTTATCTCTTTACTTTCCATTTTAAAATTTCCATGATGATAATGCATTTTTGAAAAGAAATATTCAACGAAAAAACAAAGAGAAAAGGATTAAAGTGGACTTCCCTGACAACATTCATATTGTGGTTCTCTTGGTGTACCCACTTGTGTTCATAACTGCATTATTAAAAAAAGAAATATTGAGAAATAAAACTAAAGGAAACCTACTCCTAAACCTACTCTAACTACTAAACAAATCAAAATACTAAGTGAATTCATTCTTCCATTGTAGCCATCGGAGTAACTCCAATCCTTCAAAGACAAAGAAATTTCCAATTAGTAAGATGGATTGAAGTGTTTCAGAAATAAAAATAAATACATCATACTTACCTTTACCTTTATGTTCTTCATTCAGAAACAAAGTAGGTATATCCTTACCATTCTGTCGAAATTTTTTAATATATGAACCCTCCAGCCAATATGCAATTTTGTCATGATACGGATCACAAAAGCATGGAAGAATGTAACTAGATTCATAAAACTTGCCAAAATTATGCGGACCTAACATAACCATTGGCCAAGATGGAAATTCCCCATTCTCTTGACAATTCTCCACCTGTTTACGAATTTCTTCGCATGGAGGATATGAAAAAAGAAGTCATACTTACCCCCTAGATTTTCAATAAGAAACAAAGTAAGTATGAGTTTACCATTACTCTGAAGGTTTTTTAGATATGAATTATGAAGCCAATATTCAATCCTATCATGAAAATCATAATCCAGATTATCACTTTGATGAGTTAGATCTACAATTGATAAACACATCGTACGAGGATTCATTATAGAAATCACATTGTTGGTTTGAACATTCCTTTTCATGAGATGAATTGGTTCCAAATGTGCAATAGAATCATGAGAGTTTAATCTAATCAATGAATGAATATGAAGTATGGAATCTTTGATCTCCATAATGAATGCATTGTCTTTTTCAAAAATAAAATGTGTAGAATCATCTTGTGACATATCTTTTTCCCATGCAAGTGATGAAAGTAAAAGAGCATAAAATATGACTTCATAAATGTTATGTTTGAAATTAATTTCACCAAATATTGACATATCGAAAAGATTATATTGTGATGGAAAAGAATACGATACCGTGGGTAAAATACCATGCACACCAGAATCTAAGAAGAGATTGGGATATAAAGAGTAAAATGAATTAGAAATGAGTACGCGAAAAGATTATCTTGAGCTATGATAATTAAAAATGGTATTATCAAGACATTCATCTTCACTTGCCTTAATAATTTCACTCTCTTTTGGTGAAAAATCCTTCAAAATAATACGATCATCTAAATTTGCCTTTTGTATGATAGACAATTCAAAATTTTCATGACAAACATCTAATCTTTCACGTGGATAAGGTATGATTTGTGGATGAAGGTTTAAGGTTTCTTCTTCCAATTGTAGATATACAGTTCCAATTTGTTTAATTGGAATGTTAGAACGCTTAAGATCATTTTCATAACCTAAGTGTTCTTCAATAATTGAATCTAATTACTGATTAGAGAAAGAGTTATAAAAAGATGGACATATACCTAGACCCACAATAAAATATCCTTCCACGATAGTTGAGGATTGAAGATGAAAGGGTTTAGAGGAAAAAATAATTTGATTGTTAGTGAGAACATTTTTAATAGAGTCTACCTCCCTTGCTTGTTCGATGTTTTCTAATGGATTCCTCTAATCTTGCAAACAAAATTCATCTTGCAATTGGGTGACAGGATTTGTAACTGATTCATCATTCACAATTGAATATGACTGGATGAAAGGGGCACAAGCATCAGAGAGGGGATTTAGTACAAATGACATGTCATCAAGATTAAATTTACAGAGAACATGATGGATTCTTGTTGAAAAGCCTTCTAGAAATGAATCATTATTGATTAGTAGAGCCTGAAATTATTCACATACTCGATTGTAATCATAGATTTCAAAAGCATCTAAAAATTCCTCTACAAATTGAAACCAATCAATAATATGATATGCTGGAAAGAAACCAATTTTTAATCTGACCCCTGAAAGTAAAAGCGAACAATCTGCATAAAACATTTAAATCAGAAATATCATGCTTGATGCATTTACACCAAAACTTGTTAAGATGGTATTTTGTAGATACATTCCCCCCACCATCAAAGGTGAGTTTGAACAAGAGACAGACTGTCTTGTTGGGAATATTAGGTAATGAGAAGTGGAAAACATGTTCCAACACAGTGATTTGGGGAGCCATGGGAAATTAAATAAATTCGAAACAAAGACTCCTACAAGGCCAGCTTGTCAGTCTGTCCTGCCTTCTAGCGCATTTCATGATGACACAAAATAAGAATTTATAAATCTGGAATTATGACAGGCTGAGGGGTAAAACATTTAATCATTAAAATTACCTCGGCCCTCCTTCTAGAGCCATTTGTTGACGAGCATTAATGGCACACCATCAATTGGAAGGTTAGACACAGACCGAGGTTGTCTAATTAACCCAAGCCCTTTGGTATGATCTGACCAGACGGGTTTAATGGCTCCGTTAGCCAACTAAAGTCCTAAAAAAAGTAAAAGAAATAAACTAATCTAAAGTTATGATTCTAACAAATGACATATTACTTACTAATGTTTATTAAAAATAAACGTGAATATACAGATGATTTTAAACAATCTATATACAGTTTACAAGGTTTACTTAAAATCTTGCGAAAATGAATGTTCATAATAATGTTTCAAAATAAGATAAAGTAAGAACATAAATATTTTTCTTTTTTTAATGTTTAAAGATTTTAAACTAATAAATACTAAGCAAATACAATTGAAACAATGACATAGAAACAATCAAATCTACTGCAATCATCGTCTCATTCATATATAAACAAATCTAAATAAAATAAAGCAATGCACCTACTAACTTCTCACTGATCAACAGTACTAAGCTAAATTCATCTCTCTGTATTTGTATGAGCTCCTCTTAACATGTGTTAAGTATAAACCTATGAAAAATGCAAGCATAATACTTCCTGAAGAAATTCAAGGAAGTGTTTCATATTCTGGAGCAAGTTTATAACGACAGAAAGACAAATAATTATGTATCTTGTGATCTTGAAATGTCCAATAACTGAAAATGAAAGAAATTCCAATTCTCAGGAATGGTGTTACCAACTATCTAACATAAGATGTAAACTCAAAACACTTGAATAGATTATCACTCACAAATATAAACTAAACCAAAAGATAATGAACAACATAAAGAAAAGCATGATATAAAATATTATGTGCAGAACTGACTAAAGCTAATTCGACACAGATAACATTTCACATCAAGAAATTACATGAGAAGACAATAAAAATAACATTGCAAAGTCTACAAAGGATGAAAGCCAAAGAGTAAACTGTTTTCTCATATAGTTTCAACAAAATATGTTCATCATATGGTCCAGGAAGAACTTTTGGGATAATAGACTCTTAAAGATTGAAAAAATTAATATATAAATGATAGAAATTAACCATGTATTGATAAAACAGACTAAAGCTAATTTAAACCAATGCATAATCAATTATTCAAAGAATATGAAGATATTATAATGAAAATAAAACCATTTTACTCACAGGACAAAAGCTATTAAGCAACCTGGAATTCCATATTCTTCTTTGAAAATACTTATCCATTCTCCCAAAGATTCCAACCATCCGTTACTCCATTTGAAAAGAAATTTTTTTACAAAAGAAATAATATACAAAAGAGAAAGGATACAAATCCTCCTCTCAATTTCTTGGATCCTCATGGCTCTGAACTTTCTCATATATTTATACAATGAATGAACAGTCTGGGCGTCACTAATAATTTCTTCCACCTGAAATTTTCCTCATAAAGAGACACAAATATCTCTCAAATCGTGCATTTGTTTGGGAAAATTCCCTTACGTAAGCTAAATGGGTCCATTCTGGAGATGGGTTTTCAATCGTTTCTTCATATTACTTATGGTTTGGTTGAAACAAGTCCCATAAAAATTGTTTGTCTGTTCTTGAATGCATTTTCAAATCTTATTTGTTGTTGTTCATAATTTATTTGCAACAATCCAATACTATTTTTGGATCAATTATCTTGAACATATTTAGATAATAAAATCAAGCCATGATCGGATTCATACCAAATAACTGATAATAGAAACCTGTGAAGAAAAAAGAAACCTAAATTAATAACCTAAAAATTGTGAATAAAACAAAATCTAGAACAATAAAATAAAAAATGAATTTAAACTAACTATAAGTTCTAAACAAACATTGTTTATATTTTTCTTTCAAATATGATCTTAAAATTCTAGAAGCTTCAAGGGTGAGAACCCCATCTAGTACGACTCCTACGGCGTGCAACCGGAAAAAGCACCCTTAATTTTTTTATTTTTATTTTTGTGTGTGTAGGAAGGTAATAATGACATTATACTCAACATCGCAACACGACGACGAACACAACGCAAGCAACTCATGCGACAACAACATAACGACCCAACATAAAAGCACATCAAGCACTCGAAAGAAATGTACGACATTCAACCGACGACGAATAAGAATGACTACATGCCCATCCTACCCTACAATGGTTAGGACCTCCAGGACAGATAAACAACGCTCAAGCCCAGGTTCCCATCGATTTTGACCATTTAAGGTCTCAGGGCTGGCGACTGTTCTGAGGAACAAGGAGGTGTTTACATCCCACCCCAAAACAAACAAGTCCAAGCCGACTAAGCTAAATGACAACATCAAGATCATCCAGGACACCTCCTTCCACTAAAAATCAAAATTTTATAAATCTTTCAAGAATATTAAAGTCGACATTATAAATTATTTTACATAAAGTAGACATTGAAATATTTTATTTACGCCCATATTGAAAACTATGTTATTTTATATAAAGTAGCATATTATACACACTTACACTCTGAATTGTTACAATAATGGAATCTAATGAAGAATTATCTAATGAAAGTATAACTTTGACTACTTACTTCCAATAAAAATCCAAATCTTATAAGTTTTTCAAAAATATAAAAAAAAAAAAAGTATTTTATTGAACATAAAAATTGACATATCTTATAATATAATCTAATGATAAACTATAACTTGACCATTGGCTTCCAACAAAATCTTATATCTTTTTCAATAATATTTAAAGACAACTCAAGTATTTTACTTAGGACGAACATTGAAATATTTAATTTCTTGTCCATATTGAAAACTATGTTAATCCATATAAAGTCACATATTATACATAGTTACACTTAAGTGTTCCAATAATAAAATCTAATGATAAAGCATAACTTTGAAATCTCGCTTCTAATAAAAATCCAAATCTTATAAATCTTTGAAGAAGATTTTAGAGATAATCTTATAAAACATTTTACTTAATATGGACCTTGAATTATTTTATTGGCCCACATTGAAAACTATATTATTTAATACAAAATGATATTTTGTATACATTTACACTCTAAAAACACTACAATAAAAGAATCTAATAAAAGGATTTCCATTAACAATACAATTGTTACTACTAACTTCTAATAAAAACCCAAATCTTATTTTCAAGGCGTTATGCTAAAATCGTTAACCAACAATTATCAAGCAAATGGGAAATCGCTACTTTCCATTCCCCAAACTATTAGCATGTTGCTCTATTCTGAACAACTCAGCACTGTTAAAGGAAATTAACAAAAATGCCACTTGCCATTCACATAACCCTTGACATAAGGCGCTATCCTCAACCAAGATTCAAACTGTTATAAAGCAATAAATCACAAAAAGGCAAGACGCATAGGTGTGTAGATTCTGTCCAAAATTGGCAAGACACACAGGTGGGTATGGTTGTCTAAATGTTTAAGGTTCAGAAATAAATGGAAGTGGAGAGTAATATGGCTGCCAGGGTATCATCCGTAATTATCAAGGCAAATTCAATGCTATCAAGTAAATAACGGGACATGGTCATAATTCTGGAATGCAAGGTTAGACATCCAGATTGCAAGGTAGTAATTTGAGGTGCATAAAGTAATGGAGGACATGCCCAACCACAGATCCATGACCATCCTTACCCCCGGCCATTCCAGTCAAGTTGTCCCACACTATACACTATACAAACATGGGGGCATAACTGAGTTATACTTGTCACAAATCGCTGAAATCAACAAGAGACATTCTATCCCCTGGAATAAGACAAATTTGTGGTAATTGTTGGACAGTCATTTGTTGTAATATGCTAATCGTTGCCACTACTGGGAAAAAAAAAACGTGAAATTTCAGTAATAACAAACGCTTTAGATTCAGTGATCAATACAGGGTAAATTCAGTGGAGAAACACGCTGATGAAAACTCGTTAAACTCAGTGAGAAGACATGCTATACACAGTGATAAAGAACGCCTTAATTTCAGTGATGAACTACACAGGTATATGCTGAGGAACGTTGGTCTACACAGTGATATCACGGAGATACTAACCATCAATAAAAAAATTTGCTAAGGTAATTCTTAAAAGGAAAACACCATCTAAAGACCAGTGTATAAATTCACCCACTAACTACATTATACTGCAGAGAATGGTTAATCGCAGGCCAACAAAATTACAAGAACAAGCCAAATTATCCATCAATATAAAACATAGAGATAGATGTATCCATCAATGCTCAATAATGCAGAGTTAAGTTGTTCATCTATGCATCCAACGCAGAGTTATATTGTTCATCAATGCATAAATACAGGGTAAGTTTATCCATGCATGCATAAAAACGCAGTCAAGAATGTAAAAATGTAGGAATGTCCAGCAAGATAAAACACGAAGTAAAAACGAGATATCAACTAGATATAAACATGCCGAGTTTATAGAAAAACTTTTCCAATAATCAAATTCTATAGGGTTAAAGAAACGCATCAGGGTGCAAGGAAACCATCAGTCAAGGCAATAACGGAGGTAGACGATGGATGGGTTCATCCTTCGATTCATCATCCTCGCACAGAAAAATAGGACGTTGAGATCCGTAGGTCTTTTAACGCTAAGGCAACGACCATAGATCAGGCTCTTGGCCGACTACTCAAGCGAGGACTGACGAGCTAGGGATGAAATTTAAGCAACCATGAAGAACACAATCAATCACAGCCAGGTGGTCAAGACAAGCGGGAAAACGACGGCCATGGGAGACAACAACCATCGATCTAGTCTAAGAAAATATTTATAAATCAATTTAAAAAAGATTAGTTTACTTCTCCATTAAATAATCACATCCAAGCATAAGTCCTAATACATTCTACCGTACAAAATGAAGAGAGCATACCGTTGCCTGATCACCCGCTCTGAATGACGTCCCACGCGCTCCATGCAACTCACACTCATTGATCGTCGAGACTTCACTGGTACCTCCCAGCCAATGCTAGGGGTACTCTTCTTCCCCCTTAGCCCCCCGAGCCACAAAGGGGCCACACACTCACTATCCAGAGATTTGGACTAGCTCCCAGCTCGGCTCGTAAGGCCGAGCTACCACTCTTTACTGAGCTGGGTATCCCAACTCCCACAAGTTAAATCAGTCAAGTAGATATTTCTGCAGCGTAACATTACACAAACAGAAGATCCTCCAACCTCCATCACCTCTCTTCATTATATAGAGTTTCGTGGTTCCTTACCTTCCAAAAATTCTCTTTTAGTTAAGTTTTTACAATTAATTTCCTAAAAATTCCTCCCCGTACAAGTGTCACCCATCCCCTTCCTTCCTCCATAAATTAACTTCCTTAATTAATTAATTATCTTTATTTCCCTCACCCACCTAGAGTTACTCCTAGAATCACTCCTAGGTGTCCCAAAATTCTCTTACAGGCTTTAATAACTTTCCTTTTTATTAAATTGCTAGTTCAGTTTAAATTAGAAAGCTCTTAAATGGTAGATGCTTTGCTAAGTTTGACCTTCCGCTTTTTCTCTTAAGTTCCCCTTTTTCCCTTTTTATGTTTACCTCTTTTCCTAGTTTCCTAAAATTTTAGATTTTCCCTCTTTCCCCTTTTTAATTAGAACTCAAAAAGGCAGGTGTGGAATTTAACCCTTTTTCCCTTTTATCATTTAATTATATAATTTAAATTATCAAAAATAATAAAACAGTTAATTCCCCTTTTTAAATTTTATTTCATCAGATTTTTTTTTTTGAATAAATTAAATTTCTTGCTCCCTTCGTGTTACAAGATTTAACAAAGAACATAATTATTATTTAAGTTGTTTTTATTTTTATTATTATTATTTTTTTTATAGAAAGACAAAATTTTAGCACTAGCGTAATTTAGACTTAGACCTTAAATTTTGTACTGGGCGACATTTAATTAGGAGAAATTTTTTTAAAAATACTTAACATGTTATTCATCCTAAGGCCATCTAGGTTCAATCCTCTATCATCAACAATGAGACATGCTCTTTAAGACTCACTAGGTGCTCCAAGGGTGCCACTTGCCTCATCTGTTGCCTTGTGCGACGTGCCCTTCAGAACGCACTACGTGCTCCAAGGGTGCCACTCGCCTCTTGACTGACTTGGAAGACATCAAAAACCCCTGGAGTCAAAACTCCGCCAGGTGAACTTGTGGGAGACTAAGGGCCTCTAAGGAATAAGGCCCCTGCCTTATTGCGCGCCCCTTAGAATCATCATGAGTGACTGTCGCAGTCTGCCCTCACGGCATCGTGGGTCCTCTCAAACTAGGTAATCGTTAACCTACAGTTCGAGCCACGGTGAGAGTGCTAGTAGGTTGTGGTAAGGCTGCTGTTCACACCTCTCCCTCAACATCTCAGGTAGTTGTGCGTGACCCCTTTATTCCACATGTGAGTCTGGTTGACAAGCTATCGTAAGCTTCATCAACAAATCATGTCAGAATATATCCATATCATATCATCTAATCAGATGTGCTAATATCATAGTAAAAACAATCAAACCCCAATGGTACACTCCCTGACTCGATCTGGAGTCCAAGGGGTTCCATCGATGCCTCTGCATCCTCGAGGTCCAAAATCCTGCACCCTCAGTAAAACCGAGTCAATAGCACCTGTCTATGACAAAGCGGTAAAACAACATGTCATCAACCCATAACGCCTCATAACCAAAATCAAAATTTTTAATAGCATAATAATCTGGATTACTTGCGAGCAAGTGTCCTCAAAGAATAAGTTCGCTCAGTGCGCCAAAGTGGGATGTTACATACACCCCTCTTGGTGTAAACTTCGTCCTGAAGTTTCACAGTATATATGCCAAAATAGAGTGTATCACAGTATCATATGTCTATCTATCAAACAAAAATGGAAACTGTTGGCCCATATCATATGCGTCCTCCCAGGTCGTCGAGTGCAGACTATAATTGTCCCACTAGACCTTGACCCAATATACCATTCGATGTCATAGCTGTCGAACGCGATGATCCAAGATGCGGAACGGCTTAGCTGTGACCACGCCCTCGTCTGATACCTGCAAGTAACTCATGTCAATAACATGTGTAGGATCACTAATATAATATCTCAAAACAGATACATGAAAAACATCGTGCATACGCCTCAAAGAATCAGGCAAGGCTAGTTGATAGGCCATGGGCCCCTTTCTCTCCACAATCTCGAAATGTCTCATGAACCTAGGAGAGAGTTTAGCTCCCTTCCCAAACTTTATTGAACTCTTGTGGGATTTAACCCGCAAGAAGACTTGATCACCGACCTCGTAACTACGGTCAACACGGTGTGCATCAGCATAACTCTTATGTCGATCCTGCGCTTCTTTAATCCTTTGTCTTATTGTTTTCATTTTCTCTTCCATTTCTTGGATCACTTTTGGTCCCACCAGGACACTATCCTCAAGCCGATCCCAACTCAAAGGCATCCGACACGGTCGCCCGTAAAGAAAATCGAAAGGCGCCATCTTAATGGTGCTCTGGTAACTGTTGTTGTAAGCGAATTCTACCAGTGGCAAGAATTCTTCCCAATACTTTTGTTGGTCTATCACATACATGCGCAACATGTCCTCCAAGGTCTAGTTCATTCATTCAGTCTGCCCGTCAGTCTCCGAGTGATACGCAGTACTAAATTTAAGTTGGGTTCCCAAGGCCTCTTGGAAACTCGTCCAAAATCGTCCAGTAAACACTGATCCTCGATCCGATATAATCCTCTTAGGCATGCCATGCAGCCTCACAATCTCACTGATGAAAACTCTAGCTATGTCAGGTTCCTGATACATGATACACATAGGAATAAAGTGATCACTCTTTGTCAGAGTGTCTACTAATACGAAAATCGACTCATGTCTCCTTTCCATCAGTGGAAATCCAACAATAAAATCCATTGAAATAACCTCCCATTTTGATTCTGGGATAGCGTGTGGTTGTAGTAATCCTGCTGGGTGTATATGTTTAGCCTTTACCTACTGACATTCTAGACATCTGGCCACATAGTGGGCTATGTCTGCCTTCATTCCCATCCAGAAGAATAAGGGTTTAAGGTCTGCCCTCATCTTCGTGACTCCCGGGTGAGCCATGTAAACTACTCTATGAGCCTCGCTCAGGATCAACATCCTCAACTCGCCGTTCGGTGATACATAGATTCGATTTTTAAACATCAATAAACCATTGCTATCAAACAAAAATCCTTCAAATCGTGGTACCATCATTGTGTTTTTTCCGATATAACCCTCGACCTCTTTGTACCAGTCATCATCACATTGTAAAGTCAGAATATTTTCATGTAGATTTGTCTGAAGCGGCAACACTGAAAAAATGCGCAGTCTCCGACTCAATGCGTTTGCCACTCGGTTCACCATTCCTTTTATGTAAGTAATCTCAAATTTGTACTCACTAAGCAATTCTGACCAACACCGTTGTCATGCGTTCAGTTCACTTTGCGTAAGGATGTGTTGTAGTCCATAATGGTCGGTCTTTAGTTCGAATTTTTGTCCAACAAGGTTGTGTCTCCAAACCTTCAAGGCATAAACGATGGCTAAAAACTCCAAATCGTGCGTCGCATAGTTCTCCTCATGCCTTTTTAGTTTCCTCGAAATGTAAGCGATCACTCATTTGTCTTGCATCAAGACTCCACCTAAGCCTTCCTTGGATGCATCAATGCATACCAAGAATTCCACGTCCATGTCTGGGACCTTTAGTATCGGTGTTGTTGTCAGCAACTCCTTGAGCCTCCGAAATGCTTCCGTGCATTTCTCAGTCCAAACAAACTTCTTGTTTTTCTTCTGCAATTTTGTGATCGGAAATTCTATCTTTGAAAATCCCTCAACAAATCGTCGATAGTATCTTGCTAAACCCATGAAGCTAGGCACTTCTGGGACATTCGTCGGTGTAGGCCATTCCATGATAGCCTCGACCTTGGTTGGATCCATGGCGATGCCTTCACCGGAGATGCCATGCCCTAAGTAGTGAATCTTCGATTGATAAAATGAGCATTTGGACAACTTCCCATACAAATTGTGCTCTCGCAGACACTGTAGTACCAAGCGCAAGTGCTCGTCATGCTCCTCTGTCATTCGAGAGTAAATCAAAATATCGTCAATGAATACTTGGATGACCTTGTCCAAGTACTCACGGAACACCCCATTCATCAAACTCATAAATACTTCTGGGGCGTTTGTCATTCCAAATTGTAACACAGTAAATTCATAATGCCCAAACCTCGTCTTAAAGGTGGTCTTATGGACGTCATCCTCCTTGATCCATAACTGGTGATACCTTGATCACAAATCGATCTTGGAGAACACCGTCGCACCCTTCATTTGATCGAACAGATCATCAATCCTTGGCAAAGGATACTGATTTTTTATAGTTGCCTTGTTCAATTGACGGTAATCAATGCAGAGCCTCCACGACCCATCCTTCTTTCGTATGAAAATAACAGGTGCATCCCCACGGTAACACACTAGGATGTATCAGTCTCAAGTCCAGCAACTCCTTCAGTTGCATTTTCAACTCTTTTAACTACGGGGTTGACATTCGATAAGGCATTCTCGCTATCGGTTCAGTTCCTGGTTTTAGGTCTATAGTGAACTCCAATTCCCTGTCTGGCGGCATCCCAAGTAACTCCTCTAGAAATGCATTCGCAAACTCTCTCACCACTGGAAGGTGGTCTAAACCTTCCGCTAATCCCTCTTCGTTTAACACAAGGATCGCATAAAGCTTGCACCCCTTACGCATGCTTTTCCGTAGCTGTAAGGAAGAGATGAACCTCAGGGAAACTCCCTGGTTCTGTCCTACAATCACACGTCTTTGTCCCTCGTCATCGACTAAGCTCAATTGTTTTGTCTTACATTTAAGTATCACCTCATGCGATTCCAACCAGTCCATACCAATTACGACATCATAAGATCCTAAGATCACGATGTACAGGTTGGCCCTTGTGACAAACTCTCCCAGGTTAAGGGTACAGCCCGTAACCTTTCCTCCAACCTTTTGTTTGGCTCATGAAGCCATCTCTACAAAGATAAACTCGTCCTGTTCGACTGCCTTTACCTTAATTTTTTTTAGCACTGCACTAGAAATGAAACTCTCGGTAGCACCGGGATCTATCCAAATTACTAAGGGTCTAGTCAGCGACGGTACCTATTGTCTCAAGCATAGTCGACTAATGCTCTACCTGGAGGTTATTCACCATTGCATGAATCCAATGGGCCTTGCCCATATCTCCCATGGTAGTGGGTCCAGCTTATCCGGACGCTCTAGTCCTCTCCACGGGGCAATCACACTGGTAGTGTGGCTCCCCACACGTCCAACACCCCTTCTTTATCCCAGTAGTCCTGGTACCTGAAGTAGAAGATGACGACCCACTGGCCTAGAATCCTAGTGTGTCTTGCTGAATAGGCCTAAACTGTTGTTGTTGTGATCGACGTTGTTGTTGATGCTATGGTCCCCGATAAGGTGTCTGCTACTGAGGCATTGGTCACCGAGGTGTAGTGAATGTGGATCCCCTCTAGAAGCCACGATATACCGGTGTAAGTCTGGTTGGTGTCTGATGTTGCTGTGCTCCAGAAGACACCTGCCCTGTTGGTCTCGCTGGAGTCCTGGTCTGACCCCCGCTGATAAGCTCCTCCTCTACTATGAGGGCCTTCTGGACGGCATCATGCAAGGTTTGAGGCATCAAAATCCTAACCTTTGCATGTATGTTGTCATTAAGGCCGAACACAAACCTATTGACCTTAATTTTCTCAGTGTTAAGGTGTGGAGCATACCGGAGCAACTCCATAAAATGAGCCTCATACTCGAGCACCGTATGATTGCCCTATCATAAGGCATTAAACTCGTTGAGATGACACTCAATGAATTCTTATTAAAGGTATCTTTCTTGGAACCGTTCCTCGAACAGTTCCCATGACACGTCTTCAATGGCCATGTTCAACTGCGGTAGGAGTGTCTTCCACCATAGAAGAGCACTCCCCTTCAGTTGGAATACCGCCATGCGAACCTTCATGTTGGAGGTATAATTGTGAAGTGCGAAGCACATCGCCTTGTTCTCCAACCATGCCTTGGCAGCTGTACCGTCTAGGGCACCAAAGAACTCACGAAATTTGACCTTCTCGAGTTCACGGTGAATGATACTAGTACCAACTAGAGCACGCAGCGGAACCTCAGCGGGTGCCGGTGACCTGGCCTCATCTCTGTCCAAACAGCTGATCAGTGCCTCAGACATGCACTGAAAAGATCTCATCATTCCAACTATATCACCAATTGTTATCTTTTCCTGTCTGAGAACCTGCTTGTCTCCCTGGGGGTTAGACCCCTTAGGCATGGATGCTACTGGAGGCATCGTGCCTCCTCCCCTAGCACCCTGTCATCTGCCTCTGTGACGTCCTCTAACCATGATTACCTGCATGCACACAAGTCAACTCAATTAGCGACATTATAATCAATCATATCAATGAAAGCCGTAGCAATCCCAAGTTGTGGGTTGAACCCGATCTGATACCACATGTGACAACCCCATCCGGTACGAATCCTACGATGTACAACTGGAAAAAGCACCCTTAATTTATTTTTTTATTTTTTTGTGTGTAGGAAGGTAATAACAACATTATACTCAACATCGCAACACGACGACGAACACAATGCAAGCAACTCATGCGACAACAACATAATGACACAACATAAAAGCACATCAAACACCCAGAAGCAATGTACGACATTCAGCCGATGACGAATAAGAATGACTACCCCCCCATCCTACCCTGCAATGGTTAGGACCTCCAGGACACATAAGCAATTCTCAAGCCTAGGTTCCCAACAATTTTGACCATTTAAGGTCTCAGGGCTGGCGACTATTCTGAGTAGGGAGGTGTCTACATCCCACCCCTAAACAAACAAGTCCAAGCCGACTAAGCTAAATGACAACATCAAGATCATCCAGGACACCTCCTTCCACTAAAAATCAAAATTTTATAAATCTTTCAAGAATATTAAAGTCAACCTTATAAAGTATTTTACATAAAGTAGACATTGAAATATTTTATTTACGCCCATATTGAAAACTATGTTATTTTATATAAAGTAGCATATTATACACACTTACACTCTGAATTGTTACAATAATGGAATCTAATAAAGAATTATCTAATGAAAGTATAACTTTGACTACTTACTTCCAATAAAAATCCCAATCTTATAAGTTTTTCAAAAATATAAAAAAAGTATTTTATTGAACATAAAAATTGACATATCTTATAATAGAATCTAATGATAAACTATAACTTGACCATTGGCTTCCAATAAAATCTTATATCTTTTTCAATAATATTTAAAGACAACTCAAGTATTTTACTTAGGACGAACATTGAAATATTTAATTTCTTGTCCATATCGAAAACTATGTTAATCCATATAAAGTCACATCGTATACATAATTACACTTAAGTGTTCCAATAATAAAATCTAATGATAAAGTATAACTTTTAAATCTCGCTTCTAATAAAAATCCAAATCTTATAAATCTTTGAAGAAGATTTTAGAGATAATCTTATAAAACATTTTACTTAATATGGACCTTGAATTATTTTTTTGGCCCACATTGAAAACTATATTATTTAATACAAAATGATATTTTATATACATTTACACTCTAAAAACACTACAATAAAAGAATCTAATAAAAGGATTTCCATTAACAATACAACTGTTACTACTAACTTCTAATAAAAAACCAAATCTTATTTGCAAGGCGTTATGCTAAAATCATTAACCAACAATTATCAAGAAAATGGGAAACCGCTACTTGTCATTCCCCAAACTATTAACATGTTTCTCTATTTTGAACAACTCAACACTGTTAAAGGAAATTAACAAAAATGCCACTTTCCATTCATATAACCCTTGACATAAGGCACTATCCTCAACCAAGATTCAAAACTTTTATAAAGCAATAAATCGCAAAAAGGCAAGACACACAGGTGTTTAGATTCTATCCAAAATTGGCAAGATGCATAGGTGGGTACGATTGTCTAAATGTTTAAGGTTCAGAAATAAATGGCAGTGGAGAGTAATACGGCTGCCAGGGTATCATCCGTAATTATCAAGGTGAATTCAACACTTTCAAGTAAAGAACATGACATGGTTGTAATTCTGGAATGTAGGGTTAGACATCTGGATCGCAAGGTAGTAGTTTGAGGTGCATAAAGTAATGGAGGACACGCCCAACCACAAAGCCATGACCATCCTTACCCCCGACCATTCCAGTCAAGTTTTCCCACACTATACACTATACAAACATGGGGGCATAGCTGAGTTATACATGTCACAAATCGTGGAAATCAATAGGAGCCATTCTATCCTCTGGAATAAGACAAATTCGTTGTAATTGTTGGAGTAGTCATTTGTTGTAATATGTTAATCGCTGCCACTACTGGGAAAAAAAAAACATTGTAATTTCAGTAATAACAAATGCTTTAGATTCAGTGATCAATACAAGGTAAATTCAGTGGAGAAACATGCTGATGAAAACTCGTTAAACTCAGTGAGAAGACACGTTGTACACAGTGATAAAGAATGCCTTAATTTTAGTGATGAACCACACAGGTATATGCTGAGGAACATTGGTCTAGATAGTGATATCACAGAGATACTAACCATCAATAAAACAATTTGCTAAGGTAATTTTTAAAAGGAAAACGCCATCTGAAGACTAGTGTATAAATTCGACCACTAACTACATTATACTATAGAGAACGGTTAATTGTTGGCCAACAAAATTACAAGCGCAAGCCAAATTATCCATCAATATAAAACGCAGAGATAGATGTATCCATCAATGCTCAATAACACAAAGTTAAGTTGTTCATCTATGCATCCAACGCAGAGTTATATTTTTCATCAATGCATAAACACAGAGTAAGTTTATCCATGCATGCATAAAAATGCAGTCAAGAATGTAAAAACGCAGGAATGTCCAGCGAGATAAAACACAAAGTAAAAACGAGATATCAACTAGATATAAACATGCCGAGTTTATAGAAAAACTTTGCCAACAATCAAATTCTACAGGGTTAAAGAAACGCATCAGGTTGAAAGGCAACCATCATTCAAGCCAATAACGAAGGTAGACGATGGATGGGTTCCTCCTTCACTTCATCATCCTCGCATAGAAAAGCGGGGCATTGAGATCCGTAGGTATTTTAACGCTAAGGCGACGACCATAGATCAAGCTCCTGGCCGACTGCTCAGGCAAGGACTGACAAGCTAGGGACAAAATTTAAGCAACCACGAAGGACACAATCAATCACAGCCAAGTGGTCAAGATAGGCAGGAAAACGACAACCATGGGAGACAAAAACCATCGAGCTAGTCTAAGAAAAGATTCAGTCATCAATTTAAAAAACATCAGTTTACTTCTCCATTAAATAAGCACATCCAAGCATAAGTTCTAATACATTCTACCATACAAAATGAAGAGAGCGTACCGTTGCCTGATCACTCACTCTGAATGACGTCCCGCGTGCTCTGTGCAACTCCTGCTCCTCGACTATCGAGACTTCACTAGTACCTCCCAGCCAATGCTAGGGGTACTCCTCTTCCCCCTTAGCCCCTCGAGCTGCAAAGGGGCCACACACTCACTATCCAGAGATTTTGACTAGCTCCCAGCTCGCCTCGCAAGGCCGAGCTACCACTCCTTATCAAGATGGGTATCCCAACTCCCACAAGTTAAATAAGTCAAGTAGATATTTTTGCAGTGTAACGTTACGCAAACAAAAGATCCTCCAACCTCCATCACCTCCATTCATTATATAGAGTTCTGTGGTTCATTACCTTCCAAAAATTCTCTTTTAGTTAAGTTTTTACAATTAATTTTCTAAAAATTCCTCCTCGTACAAGTGTCACCCATCCCCTTCCTTCCTCCATAAATTAACTTCTTTAATTAATTAATTGTCTTTATTTCCCTCACCCACCTAGAGTTACTCCTAGAATCACTCCTAGGTGTCCCAAAATTCTCTTACAGGTTTTAACAACTTTCCTTTTTATTAAATTGCTAGTTCAGATTAAATTAGAAAGCTCTTAAAAGGTAGATGCTTTGCTAAGTTTGACCTTCTGTTTTTTCCCTTAAGTTCCCATTTTTTCCTTTTTATGTTTACCTCTTTTCCTAGTTTCCTAAAATTTTAGATTTTCCCTCTTTCCCCTTTTTAATTAGAACTCAAAAAGGCAGGTGTGGAATTTAACCCTTTTTCCCTTTTATCATTTAATTATATAATTTAAATTATCAAAAATAATAAAACAATTAATTCCCCTTTTTAAATTTTATTTCATCAGATTTTTTTTTTTTTGAATAAATTAAATTTCTTGCTCCCTTCATGTTACAAGATTTAATGAAGAACATTATTATTATTTAAGTTGTTTTTATTTTTATTTTTAATGTTTTTTTTATAGAAAGACAAAATTTTACCACTAGCGTAATTTAGACTTAGACCTTAAATTTTGTACTGGGCGGCATTTAATTAGGGGAAATTGTTTTAAAAATACTTAACATGTTATTCGTCCTAAGGCCATCTAGGTTCATTCCTCTATCATCAACAACACGACATGCCCTTCAGGATGCACTAGGTGCTCCAAGGGTGCCACTCGCCTCATATGTTCCCTTGCGCGACGTTCCCTTTAGGACGCAATACGTGCTCCAAGGGTGTCACTCACCTCTTGATTGACTTGGTAGACATAAAAAAACCCTGGAGTCAAAACTCTGCTAGGTGAACTTGTGGGATACTAAGGGCCTCTAAGGAATAAGTCCCCTGCCTTATTGCGCACCCCTTAGAATCATCGTGAGCGACTGTCGCAGTCTTCCCTCACAACATCGTGGGTCCTCTCGAACTAGGTAATCATTAACCTATAGTTCCAGCCATGTCAGGAGCGCTAGTAGGTTGTGGCAGGGTTGTTGTCCACACCTCTCCCTCAACATCTCAGGTAGTTGTGTGTGACCCCTTTACTTCACATGTGAGTCTGGTCGACAAGCTATTGTCAGCCTGCATCATCAACAAATCATGTCACAATATATCCATATCATATCATCTAATCAGATGTGCTAATATCATAGTAAAAACAATCAAACCCCAATGGTACACTCCCTGACTCGATCCAGAGTCCAAGGGGTTCCATCAATGCCTCTACATCCTCGAGGTCCAAAATTGTGCACCCTCAGTAAAACCGAGTCAATAGCACCTGTCTATGTCAAAGCGGTAAAACATGTCATCAACCCATAACGCCTCATAACCAAAATCAAAAATTTTAATAGCATAATAATCTGGATCAATTGCGAGCAAGTGTCCTCAAAGAATAAGTTTGCTCAGTGTGCCAGAGCGAGATGTTACATCAAGTTGATGGAGAGGAGAAAAATATTAATTTTTGGTTTTCACAAAATCAAACAAATGATAGATAATTCTTTTTATTATTATTATTTTATTTTTATTTTGAAATGAGATGCAAAGTAAAAAAATAATTTAATTAATTAAACCTACCAAATGATTTTGTGAAAATGATTGTTAATGAGCAAAAGACGAAAACATAATCATAATTTAAACGGAAGTAAAAGTTGATAAAAATTAAGGTTTTCATTTAAATTAAGATTTCTATGTTCGTCTCTCCCTCATTCAAATTTGATCAAATGTGAATAAATGTCATAGAAAAGATGTGTCGTAATAAAAACTCCCAAATTATGAAGCTCGTCCATCAACATTAAAACTTTGTAGAAAGCAAAACGAAATTGCATTTAAATTTCATGAAATTCAAACCAAACAAAAGAAAATAATATAAAATCAAACCAACCTTGAAACAAAATAAACCAATACCAATCCAATCAATTCAAAGGGAAACAAACGAAGAATCCAAGTAAAATTTCAAGGGACCCTAGATTTTGATTAAAGAAAAAGAAGGGGGTTGTTGGGGCCCAACAAGGCTCTTTCGACATCACCTGCAGATAAAGTAAAGTCTCACCCGAGACATCTAGAGGGGATGTAGGAACCAAGGTTCTGCAGTGATGAGGGAAAGTGAGGCATTCAACATTTCCTTATTAACCATCTACTCATGTGCGCAGTTTCCATTACTTAACAATTACTTATCATGCAACATATTCTATGCACGACATTCGCCCACTTAACATTCATTTATTTAGCAGTAACTTCAGTGCGCGACATTATAACATCATATATAAATAACATGTTTAACATACTTAAGCATTTATCATCATTTCACCATAACAATAAGCATCATAACATGAAAAACAACACATCATGACATAAGGGTTTAACACGTTTCACCCAACTTGGGCTACGTCCACAATGGATGGATTCTTATATTAGTCAATGATAATCTTCTATAGATTCGTATTGTGCTACAAAATATTCAACAATAACATTACTCGGACCTGCCTAGCCGTTATGTTGTAGTGTGAGCCGCACTCCTCAAAACCTCAGTCATAACATTTGAACACTTAGACAAAAACTCCATTCATGCACAATGCACCTTAACTTCTCAGGACCCCACTACCCAAAAACCTTTTACATATTTATACATCAAAATAGGGCTAAGCATGTTACAAAGTGGACAAAATGTCCCAAAAACCCAACAATCTATAACCATTTTCCTTCTTTTGCATGCCGCTCTGTTGCACTTCCTCCTGTCGTGCACTTTGACTCCTTAAAGTACGCTCCCGTCGCGTGCTATGGTTCATCTTCTAACTTTTTTTTCTTCTTTGAATTATTTTGGTGCAGATCCCAAAACTTATCCAACATCTAGTTTTAAACTAAATTAAATAAATGTGTAGGGCTAAATTGAAAGCAATCTAACTGAACATGGATTGAAACAAAAAATAAATTAACAATGCGGGGTGATAGGAGTGATAGGATTAGTGGGAGATCAAGGATGGAAAGAGGCATAATGATACAAGAAGCAAAGTCAAATTGAATGCAAGTCAAAGGAAGGTGAATCGTGAGGTTCCAGAAATGAGTTTGGAAAGTGTGTGATGGATAAAAGAGCGATGTAAATGAATAGAAAAGTGCATGGTGATTTAGGAATGGATGGGAATTGAATGGGAGAAAGAATTGAATGGGATAAAGCATTGATAGCAATTGGAATCCAATCAAATGGATTAGTGTATGGAATAATTGCATAGTGAATTGGGTTGATGGAAACACTGTTAGCAATAAAGCATATCACATAGCTAGAAACATAATCTGGAATGGAAATGTGGAAGAACGATTATTACAATGAGTAGAAAAATTTGTGAAATGTAAAATGAATAAAAGAAGAGGTATAACACTTGGAGGAATGTTCAATTTTTAAACTAAATTAAATAAATGTGCAGGGAATATGTAAATTTTAAACCTGTGAAGTAAAGCAATGCATATATATTCTTAAGCAATACAGAAATTAATCAATGGCTCATACACAGAATACACAGAGATCTTTACCGGAAACCCTCAACCGGGA
>JASDQU010106092.1:41268-63943 GCA_032191745.1 Picea mariana
ACATCATGGTCTGCATGTGTACTTGTAGATGCTAGGTAAACATCACCTCCTTCTTCAGTGGAGGTTTTCGCCTCTGTGGAAGAGGTACTATCAGATCCCTTTGGTTTTTCAACCTTCTTAGACTTGCAATCTTTCTTATAATGCCCTGATTTACCACACTTCCATCGTTTCCTCAAAGATTTTCCTAGAGACTTAGATCTACCTGTAGATTTAGATCTCCACCCCGAAGGCTTACTAGGGTTCCTATATTGGGTACGCCCTCTTACAAATAAAGCATATGTGCTGTGACCATCCATGCTTTTTCTCCTCATCTCTTCAGATAACAAGGATGCAACTACATCCTCATACTTCAATGTAGATTGAGTGGTACTACCTATTGCTACAACCATATTATCCCAAGAGTCTGGCAAAGAACATAACAAAGTAATACACTTATCTTCTTCTGCAATCGTAATATTAACAGAGCCAATTTGACTTACCAGAGTATTAAAGGCATTTAGATGTTTTGTCACAGAATCTCCATCTTTCATCCTAATATGATACAACTTCTTTCGAAGAAATAGCTTGTTTACTAGAGACTTTGATTGATACAAATTCCCCAACTTATCCCATAGTTCCTTGGTTGTAGATTCTCCTGAGACATTCAACAACATCGAATCTTCTAGGCAGAGTTGAATAGTACTCCTTGCTCTTTTGTCTAACTTCTCCCAATATTCCTTCGACATACCAGTAGGTGGTGTACTGGTAGTTTGTGTACTGGTAGGCTGTGTACCAGTAGCCTGTGTGCTAGTAGAAGGTGTACTAGTAGGCTGTGTACCAGGATCCACAATGATCCATTGTTCTTTGTCTATAAGAAGGTCCTCCATTTTCAGCTTCCATAGCTCAAAGTTTTTACCGTTGAATTCCTCTATCTCTATTCTAGAAGAACTCGCCATTCCTCTTTTTTCACTCAAATCACCACTGCAAAAGCTCCCACTAAACCTAGGTTTATCACAGACCCAAGATAAACTTGATCTATCAAGACCGAGCCAAACCCTCAACAACAAAGGCATCCCTTTGAAGCCAAAAATGAGTTTTGATACCACATGTAAGTTTTAAACCTGTGAAGTAAAGCAATGCGTATAGATTCTTAAGCAAAACAAAATTTAATCAATGGCTCATTCACATAGTACAAAAAGATTTATACCGGAAACCCTCAACTGGGAAAACCTTTCTTATCTTCATTATATCGAATTTCACAATTCACCATACAATATATACAATGTTTTTAGGTATTCCATAGATACCAAAACCCTAATCCCTTAATGCAGGATTAATTTACAAAACCACTAAAAATAGCAAAATCCGCTAAAAATATGCAAAGATCAAGGGATTTTCAGATGCATTTGTCATATATGATGCACCCACACACACACATGGAAAGAATATAACACATACCCAACAGACACCCCCCTTCATCATTGAAACCGGGTTGGGAAATCCATTTGTCTCTCGTTTGAACATCTGCATGTTCATATGTTGGGTCGTCCTTGAGTCAATGCTGCCAAGACCATTGTCGTGTCATTCATATGCTTAATAGAAGTCCAACCTCAACAATATCCTGTCGAGTTGGCCATCTGCAGTTATAAATTTTCTACCATGTCGGCCTTCCCTGTGTCAGTTTCGAATCACTTTATACTCTGATCTACCTCAAATCTGTTACTTGTTTCATGTCATTGATGGGGGATACATCAATGCCCTCCTGTGAAGAGTCTTTTCCTGTCGACTTTAGCTCATTATCTAGGAATAAGACTTAGAAATCATTCAGTGCCTTAGAGCCTGCATGCCTCAATGGCATGTGTCTTTGCTTTCGACAGTGGGTTCACATCATTGACCCCTGATTGGAAGATTCCATCGAGTTTTCGACTTCAACTCATTTATTCACACTTGTTGGATTGTACTGGGGTACCTTGGGAGTCATTGACATCAATGGTGATTTCCCTCGCACTTTTTAACAATTTTCATTAATGACCAGTAATCAAGTGGTTTCTACCATGTTCGACTTCAACACTTGTAATCGCATGGCTAGATTCATACTTAGGGACGATGAAGATGAAGACCCTGGATCTCATCATTCTGGTCCAGGTTGCAATGGATTATTTTTGTTTTGTATTGACACATAGATCCACTTTGTATGTCTCACGACTATGTTCGAATTTGAATTTTTTAGAGCATAGATTCATAGTGTATTCTTAGTGGTTATGCCAATTCACATTGACATGGATCCACAGTGTACATTTAGTGGCCATGACTTACTTGACATTTTTTTAATCTGAGTATGAGAATGCCTACCTCAGATGATGGTATATTATTATGCAGAGGCTTGATTGTTTGCAGGTTCCTAATCGATGCGTTCTTTGTTTCCAACGCACACATTCTACAAAGTATTTTGGCTATCACGAGTTATAGCCTCATACTTTGGGGGGCATTCTGTTACACATTATTTTGGTCACCCCAGTGATCATTGATAACATGTGTTCATGTTCCCATGAAATGATAAAAAGAGTCTTTCTCCATGAGGGAAGTAACTGGCTTTCTTTTATTAAAAACCTTATTAAAAGAGATCATCGCAGACTGTATTATTCACAGGGTGCGACGATGCTTGATCGTTGCCCTTTGCTCTACAACTGGGATGCGATGTCTCTGCAGGCTACTCTACAACTAGGGTGAAATGATGTCAAAAGACTAAGAAAAGGTCAAGTTTCACGAAAGTTATAGAAGGGGATCTTCTAGAAGATGAGGTGGCATCCGTATGGTTGGGATGTTACTCGCTTCTATGATTTGGTGGGATCATCCTAATCTCTTTAACCATCTCTCTTTCCCCTATATAAAGAGAGATTTCTCATGGAAATGGTGAAGCAAGAAATGAAGCAAGCAAAGTTAATGAAGGTTGAATAGGCCAAGAATTGTATGGAGAATTCTACATTGGATCATTCTTGAGAGCTTCATTTCAGTCCATCAAGTCATTGTGGATTTTCTTCATTCAAGATTGGAGCAAGTGTGTGTTTTGGAGCAAAGGGTTATTGAGAGGGGACCTTATGACATCAAGGCTTTTGGTTGTAATCTCCACTTCCATTTAATATAATACAATGATATGTTTCTTTCCCATAAATCCATTCTTGTTTTATTGTATGATTCCTTGATCACGTACATAGGTTCTTGTTGAGTGTGCTATATTGCTTTCACTTTGGTTGGGTTGTGTTTCCTTGCAGATTCAATATCACAGGAGCACCGGAGTGGAGCTAGGACGAAAGTGGTAAGAGGAGGCGATATTTAAATGGTATGTTGCCTATCTCTTGTTAAGTAGTAAACTCAATAATTAGAGCTTAGGGAAAGCGTCATATTCTATTCTGTTTTGTTCTAGATCTAGGTGGATCTAGGGAGATCTGTTTATGTCCGCATTTACCGACAAGTCCTACAACAAGGTGGTTTGGAGGGGAGCCATATGAAAGCCATCACATCACCCCATACATTGTAAGGCCTCATGGGATTGGTTGATAATATACTTTGCCATTTAGAACTATGGTCCCCTCTTTTTCTTGAGTGGCCTTGCTGGTATAATAATCCACTCTTCTATTGTTATCACCGAGCACATGAAAAAAATCTCACTTCTGATATACATGATGAGGCTCGCCAAATTCTACTAACCACCAATGCTAATTTAAAATACATAGGATTTGTGCCCAGGACCATATGTCGAATGACATTCTTCGAATCCCCAACCACAATCAAGTTTTGAATATTGAGAAGAAACAAGTTGGAGTTCTTGCAAGAGAGCATAAGCCTCAACTACATTAATAGAAAGAGTTCCCAATCTCCATGCATATGAACATTATATTTTGCTTCCTAGGTTTATGAGAGTCACACCAACACCTGCTAGTCTATCGCATATGCAATATGTAATATTTTTCTTTTTATGTTGTGGGACACTCCAACCTAACCTCAACACTCTTTTCCAACATATGAGCTTCAAGTATCCTTGATGATGGATGGAGTGTTCACTCTAAAAATTGGATGTTTCAAAACCACATACACAATTTTTATCCAACAAATTTTCTAACACAATGAAGTTGAACACAAGTTCCCAATAGATTTGATCCTCCTATCAAATGTTTTTTTTATCACACATAATATGAAATCAAGTAATTTGTAGCCAAATAAGTAAAATTACAATCACAAGATAATCTCAAAACTGTTCTTCTAAGGCATATCTTCTAGAGCATATGCACAAGAAAGAAGTTGGCTTAAGAATTTTTTAGCAGATAAAAAAAAAGAAGTTAATTGAAGACGATTTTTTTTAACAAATCCAAGGAAAGAAGTTGAGTCTTCTTATAGATTTAAAACATATTTATTAACAGAGAGAAGGTGTGTTTTTAGTAGTCGTAAGAAAATTTACACCAACAACATGAGGAGGCACATTTGTGCAACCAGGGAGGGTTCGCTTATTGCAACCATAAATATATTTATTAAACTAATTTCAATGAGATATCATAAATTAAAATCTCATAGGTTTTGAAAATTTTATGCACAACCTGCAATATTTATGGAAAAGAGGCATCTATGCGCGAACTATTTAGGGGATTAAAAAGCAAAAACCCATGATCCATAATTCTTCAAAACTTTTAGATGGTTGACTATTTAGGGTGTAGAAAGAGGCAACTGTGCCATAATTGTATTAAAAAGTAGATCCCCAAAACTCTGAGATAAATGTATATAAAAAGCAACTGGATTAAAAAGTAGATACCCAATAATCTAAGAGATATGTACATTAAAAAAACAAAAAATAAATGGCAAAATAGTTGATCAAATATGTATAAATAAAATTTGGGATAATGTAATAACTATTAATTAAATTATTTGGATTATTATTAGTTGGTTCTCATATTTAATGGTCCAACAAGTTGAATACAGTTGTTAGTGTTTGTGTTTGCTAGTGAATCCGGTTCTTAGGGTTTGTTAGTGTCTACTCGTCTTATACTCACCACTTCTTAGGGTTTGTCAATGTCTACTTGTGTCTATTTGTGTGGTGATTTTGAGACTTTATTATCTTAAAATTTTTGTGGATATTGGTATAGGTGTTTTGACATTGAAACAAATCAATTTTGTGACATGGATTGTGAAATGCTTGGTGTAATTCTTTTCTAAATTTTGCTATCTTGAAACATAGTAACATTTTTGGTTTGGCTTCATGATAATGGTGGCGAATAATGACAGACATGTGTTTCAATCTTGCAAACAAAAATTATGAACCTTTTTTTTCATTTGGATAAATGTGTTATTGATATAGTGCTTTGAGTTCCGTGGTGCATGAGAATTCTGGTCCTGCATCTTGTGCATGGTTTATTGAGGAAACACATTTTCACCTTCCAATCATCACGTTGAATAAGTATTGCTTTTTTAAGTCAAATACATTCAAAGCTTATTCACAATTGGTAAATTAACTCATTAATCACACATACTTAAACTTGCTTTGTATCCTTGAGAGTGGGTAGTGTCAATTTTGCCAAAGCCAGAGTCAAAGCGAGTCTAGAAGCTCCCCTTCCATACTCAATTATTTTTGACTTAGTTTAACCATTAGAAATACCCTCCTTGGGTTAGGAAGCCCCTACCTTAGTCTTAAAGCGAGAGGTAAGTCCAACAGTAAGGGTAACAAGGAGCACGAGTATACCTACACAAAAGAGAATCACCGATATCTTTTTGTGCTATTGGCACTTCGATGCATATGGATCATTGAGCACTGATGCTCCTAAATTAATGTGGAACACTAATGCACCAAAGTGGAGCACCAATCACTCCACATATCCAATCTTATCACTCTACCCCGATCATATCCATTTAAATCTTCAACCCAAAGAGCAAAGATGTTCGACTGAGCACGCCATTACAGGTGATACTCTTTGACCTCGAGACCTACTTCCACTGTGTGAGACCTCAGAAATGCTTCCATTGGCAATCGCCCCTAGTTTTAATTGTCGTTTTCAATAATTCATCTCTGGAAAAAAAATTCAACAACGATTTGTGGAGATCCACAAACTCTGGCCAAGACCACCGTCCCACGACNCTTTGACCTCGAGACCTACTTCCACTGTGTGAGACCTCAGAAATGCTCCATTGGCAATCGCCCCTAGTTTTAATTGTCGTTTTCAATAATTCATCTCTGGAAAAAAAATTCAACAACGATTTGTGGAGATCCACAAACTCTGGCCAAGACCACCGTCCCACGACCAGTCGCAGATCGAACTTTCTTCGACGTGGATCCCTCCCTTTCCTCACTCTTCTTGTTTTATTGTGACACCAAATATATTTTGCAACCTGTTCCCGAATCTCCATTCCCCATCTGTCTATATAAGCCCCTATTTGTATAATCTCATCCGGCAAGTTGTTGATCAGTTCCAGGCAATCAGATCTGGTAGCAACGATTTATTTTTTCACAAGCCTGGGGATTCGAACAAGAGCCTTCAGCCAGGCAAATGGCTGGTGTTGATTCTCGGAAGCCCGGAGAAATGGCTGCAAGCCAAAGTCGTGGTCCCGCCGCTGTTAAATTTGAACAGGAGAGGTTGTTTGAACCGATGGAGAGACATAACGACGATGTGGTTGAGATTCGACCGTTGGTCTCTCAGACCCAGCGGCGGCCTCTTAGCCGGTTGCAGAAGCGGGCGCCGGCGAAAATGCGGTTGAAAAGGCTGTCCCCGGATTCGATGGGGTTATCTTGCAGGAGCCCAATTCTGGTGTCGCCCTTGGGAGGAGGAGATCTTGACAGGTTGCTGTTTAATGAAGAAATTGGAAAACAAAACCCAGAAGAAGAAGAAACCATAGTTAATGCTGTTATTCCGACGAATGGATCGCAGCACCCCGCGGCGCCATTTTTTGCCGAGAGGGTTTGCTCGTTCTCCCATTGTTTTTTAGAATCATGTATTCAAGACCGTTGTCGGTCGTGATTCACTTCTGTATAGGGTTTCATAGGGCCAGGACTGTCTCCAAAGTGGAGACCGTTGTTTGTGGACTGGATTGAGTGACAGTAGGCTCATGGTCCAAAGTTCAGAAAGAACGGTAATGAGCATGTTGCTACATTATCCAGGTTCTTAAAAACATGTTTGCTAGATTGTCCAAGTGCTTAGAAACATGTTCTATTATTCCATTCCTTTCAACATTGAAAAATTAATAAAAAAGATGCTTGTAACTTTAGTTTCTATTTTTAAAACAACTTGATTTAACTATAAAATATTTATTTTAGAAAATCATAAAACTGTAACAATCTATGGGAGATGTTTATGTAACATTACACAGTGTTCTAATAAAAAACATTATAATAATAATAAAAATAATAAAAATGTATGTCGGTGGTGTATATATATTTATATATATATAAACTTTTTCAATATATTTGAAAAAATGAAATATTTTAATATACATTATAAAAATACACCCTGGGGTGACCCCTATTGAGTGCTTCATACATGGCACTTTAGCGACGAGTGCAGTTAAAGCCCCTTGTCGTCAACCTCCCCCCGTCAATTCACTATGCCTAGGATTCACTCAGGCAAGGAGATAGTGCATTGGGACAGTTAGGGAGGTTTAATGGCACACCACGCTTGGCCATCCGGATTTGTTACAATGCAGCAAGGCAACATCACCTTAGCATTCATGGCACCCCAAACTGTCATTTCTCTCGTCATCACACATGTAATCTCATGGTGCGGTTCTTATTTCTAGTGTTTGCCCTCGGCTCTTCATTTTCCACATGCATTCTCCATCCGAGTGAGTTGAGCCTCTGTCAATTTTCTTCCTCCCACGTCCAACTTTTCCCTCATTTCCTCTGTCAATTTTCTTCCCCTCACGTCCAACTTTTCCATGCCTCGTGAGAGAGGTAAGTCCAAACACGGGCCGACCTACTACAGTCTAGTAGGACGACACCGGTGCACAGACCCGCCATCTCTTTCTCTCAACCTGGTGAGCAACTTTGTCCACTATCCTTATTCAACCCAAAGTTAGTGTGATGATGCCCAACCTATGCCCCAATTTCTCGACCCTGAGCCAATCTATGGCGCTTGTATAGTTGAGGAGGAGATTCCTCCTAACTGGGAGGAGGACACCAAGGAGAAAACAGAACCAACTGGCATTGACCTCCCCTTGAATTATCTTGAGGTTTCCATGGGCAGTTGTGTGGTGGAGGAGGAAATCCCTCCACAGATACAGGATGATTTCATGCAAGCAGCAACCCCCAATTTCAACAGACTACACAATGATGCCCCTGGGATCGATTGGGACGACTGCTAAGGTGAGGAGGAGACCCATCAGGAGCAACACATAGGCGAGTCAGCTTATCCAGCCATGGTACACTAGGATTTGCCCAATTCCTGCAGGCTCTTAGAGGACCATTTAAATCTAATCTTTGAGATGAGGTGTGATATGGTTGATCAACTTCACAACCAGCACGCCCTCAACAGATGCATGGACATGTTGTTTGATTCCCTGTCAAGCGAGCCTACGAAGAGTCGTTGCCCAACATGCTTCTAGCAGTTTTCCTTCACTGTTTTCCATGATGGAAATCTGGGTTCGCCTCACATTTAGTTTCTTTACTGTTAGGACTTCAGTTTTAGCTAGGATGCATTTATAGTCAAATTTTGTTGAAAATGGACTTTGGTATACTAGCTTGCCTATGAACATTGCAGCCCACCTATTTTGGTTTCCATACATGTGGTAGGACAGGTGGTGAATTTTGATGTATGTTTGGACATGTGTTGGTAATACAAACTTTCTTTTTATTTACAATATATATATATATATATATTGGTTTGAATTTGTTCTGTTTAGATTTGCCTTAACTTCAATTAATAAATCATAAAAACAATACAATGACTACATGTAGTAATATGTTAAAAAATATATTAGTATTTTTTAATATATTAATATATTTTATAATATTAGTATATTTTAATACTTTAATATTAATGTATTAAACCAACACAAATTAGTCTTAACCTCAGATTTATTAAGAGGGATCAAATCTCTGAAGGTGAAAACCTTTTTTAGAGTGCAAAACTTGAGGAAAGATTAAATGATTGCACCTTAATAGATTTACTTTATGTGCACTTGTAAGGTCCAAAAAACAATCTCCAAATAAAATGACATTAAATTTACCAAAAAACATATCATCCTATACTTAACAAATGGTCCAATGTCTAAAACCAAGATCTATAACCATAATTAAAGATGACCCAATTTCTAAAACCAAGATGTATGATGGTAATAATGACAAAAAGCCTAAATCCTCTATAAAAACCATTTAAACATAAGTAAGTATAGGCCAAAGCCTTCCCATCTAGAAACTCCTGAAGAAAGAAGAACCATATTTCAAGAATATGAAGATCTTTTTTCCACATTCACTTCTCAAACTTCCTACATTCAATTTACTCTCATATTCATATATATATATATATATATATATATATATATATATATTATAATTTTTTTTTCAAGATTATGACCAAATATAAAATTACATGATTGAATTCCTAATCCTATGTCACATTACTAGTATATATATATAAACTTTGGTATATATGACAAAGGATCCATAACTCGGCCTTGAATGCCATATCAAACTCGTATTAGGGTTCTTCACTCAATACACAAAGTATTAACCACTGCTACATTTAGCTCCATGTTACTTGTTCATTCCATCAAATTGGTTTGTGGTTTGGCGCTGTGAACTCCGCTGCGAACTGGTTGCAGAGGATAGTTGGCGGTTAGACCACTTGTAGGCGTCCTTGTGCAAATCTAAAGGTATCAACATTTAGCTCCACTTTACCAAGTACTCTATGAACCTTTCCACCTTTCTTTAATGTCTTGAAAGATATGAGTGGTTGTTTTTCTTTGTGGCGCTACGAATTGAGGATTGGCGCTGTGAACTATCTTGGATGAGGGTTGGAGGTTAGGTAACTTGCATGCATCTTGGTGCAAATCTGAAATTACCAGAATCAATCTCATAGCCATCAAGTACTCCATGAGATTTTTTTTCTTGTTTGTAGGTTAGGAAAGGAATGTGGTTGCTTGTTTTCTCTTGGTGCTATGAACTGTCACAGGCGCTGTGAACTCGCTGACAGAGGTGCTGCGAACTCATTTTCTGTAGCAGACACATCTAAATATTTGATCATAACTCACCTAAACATAACCTAGAAAATGAACCTGTCCAAAATCACCTTGAACATAATCTAGAAAATGTTTCCTATGGGGTGTGGCATGAAATAAAGCCCCTTAATCTACTACCCAAGACTCATGAATTTTATCTACAGAAATAATCAAATCATCTTGTTACATTTAGCTCCACGTTACCTGTTCATTCTATCAAATTGGTTTGTGGTTTGGCGCTGTGAACTCCGCTGCGAACTGGTTGCAGAGGATAGTTGGTGGTTAGACCACTTGTAGGCGTCCCTATGAAAATCTAAAGGTATCAACATTTAGCTCCATGTTACCAAGTACTCTATGAACCTTTCCACCTTTCTTTAATGTCTCGAAAGAGATAAGTGATTGTTTCTCTTTGTGGCGCTGCGAACTGATGATTGGCTCTACGAATTGTCTTGGATAAGGGTTGGAGGTTAGGCAACTTGCAAGTTTCTTGGTGCAAATCTGAAATTACCATAATCAACCTCATAGCCATCAAGTACTCCATGAGATTTTTTTTCTTGTTTGGAGGTCAGGAAAGGAGTGTGGATTCTTGTTTTCTCTTGGCACTGCGAAGTGTCATAGGCGCTGCGAACTCGTTGACAGAGGCACTGCAAACTCATTTCCTGTAGCAGACACATCTAAATATTTGATCATAACTTACCTCAACATAACCTAGAAAATGAACCTGTCCAAAATCACCTTGAACATAATCTAGAAAATGTTTCCTATGGGGTGTGGCATGAAATGAAGCCCCTTAATCTACAAATCATCTTGTAACACATCACCTGTTACATTTGCTTTCTAATTTTTCTCCTATTGTCCATCTCTTTGTTTCTTTGGAGTTATGCAGTCTTTCTTCAAATGTCCTTTCTTCCCACAATTCTAATACTCTATCTTTCCCAGTCTGGATTTGGATCTTCCCTTCCTAGAATTCCCGTGGTTCCCTAAGCCCTTTCCTCTATCCTTTTGTCTTCCCCTGTTCTCCATGTTTAACGTATTACCTGATGTCTCACCTGTGTTTTTCCATCACATTTCGTTGCTAAGGATAACACCAACAACATCATCAAAATTTAAATTGTTTGAACTAGAGACATAGTTACTTACAACCATGACCAAGTCGTTCCAATTTTTTGGAAATGAGCATAAGATTAGAAGAGCCTTGAACTCATCATCAAAGTACACTTTTACAGAACTTAGATTATTTGTAACTGTATTAAATTCATTTAAATGATCTTCACCAAACCCACCTTTTGACATCTTCATATTAAATAATCTCTTCATTAGAAATACCTTATTGGGCGCTGAGGGTTTTTCATACAATTTAGGAAATGCATCCATCAGCTCCTTCGTTGTCTTTTCTTTTGAAACATTGAAAGCCAACGATGCTGCCAGGCTCAACTGTATCGTTCCTAGTGTCTTTCTGTCAAGAACCTCCCATTCTTCATCCTTCATGGCTGTCGATTTCTTTGTTATTCCACCCAATGGTAGGAATAGATCATTTTGATATAAATAATCTTCCATCTGCATCGTCCATAACTAGTAGTTTTGGTCATTAAATTTCTCGACCCTAAACTTTCCATCTACTTCCATTGCTCCCACTCAATTCAGGAACCCTCTTTTCCTACGAGTTACCTTTCACTTTGATACTAGTTGTTAGAAAAAACAAGATCATGGAGCAATAAAATAAAAACAAATGTGGAAATAAAACACAAAAGATACACAATACAATAGAGACATAGATATACATGGTTCACCTAGTGTGGGCTATGTCCACCAGAGAAATTGGCAAGTCCTTCCTTTTTATTATCCAACAAATGAAGGGATACAACCTACAACACACTCATTGTAACTTCCTCTTTTTTCTCTCACGGTCTCCTCTCTCAGAATAAAATATCCTCAATACATTTCCCTCATAAAAGAGGGTTGCCTTCTAGGTAAAAAAACCCTAACATAACTTCTACCGTCATATTTGCGGCCTTATAATGAACGGTCCAGATTTACTATGAAATTACAATATACATTTACAAGGGAATTTTTCCTTCTAGGGCTTCACCCTCGAACCTTCGCTGGCGGATCGCTTTCCCCTAGACCCCCCATCCGGGGAGATGAGCCCCCCAGACCCTACAGGGGGGTAAGCCCCCCCCTGCAACCACCCCCTGTGGAGGGGTGTACAATATTTCGGGGTGTACAGTCTTCATGGGGTATAAATACAATTGAAAAAAAAGACCTATGAAACATGAATATAATCAAGCTCCATAACCAACATCTGCAACACTACCGACCCAATCTGAATCTGTGTACCCATGCAGTCTAATCTCACAATCTGCATCATACCTAAGTCCATAATCCACTATACCCTTCAGGTACCTCAACACATGTTTTTTCTGCAACCAAGTGAACACGTCTTTGATCAACCATATACTGACTCAATGTGTTCACCGCAAAACATATATCTGGTCTCGTGTTCATCATGCACATCAACAAACCAACCAATTTTCTATACATGGTGGTGTCCATTGTCTCTAAAGAAGTATCAGACAACAACTTCATATTCGTCACCATCGAAGTAGGCATGGCCTTGCAATCCATCATCCCAAATCTCTTTAGGATCTCCACTGCATACCTTCCTTGATTAAGGAAAATGCCATCCAATCTTTGCCATACCTCCAGACCCAAAAAGTAATGCATTATAGCCAGGTCCTTCATCTCGAACTCTGAATCAAGCGTCTTCTTACATTCATCAATGAGCTTCTCAACAACTATTAGAAACATATCATCTACATATAGAAATAGTATAACTGGTCCACCATCCACAACCTTGAATTAAAGGTTGGGATTCTTTTTACTCTTGGTAAATCCCAATCTCATCAGGTAGCCGTCAATTCTACCATACCATGCTCTAGGTGCTTGCTTCAACCCATACAATGTCTTCTTCAATATGCACACATGTGTCTTCCTGTCATGTGTCTCAAAACCTTGTGGCTGCTCCACATACACTTCCTCTTCTACCACACCATTTATGAAAGTTGTCTTCACATCCATCTAGTGTACCTTGCACTTCATCACTATAGCTATCGCAAGTATAGCTCTAATCTAAGTGTATCTCGCCACTGGATAAAATGTCTCCTCATAATCAATTCCTTCTTTCCGGGAGAAACCACGCGTAACGAACCTTTCCTTGTACTTCTCAATATTGCCATCTACTGAATGCTTTGTCTTGAAAATCCACTTTGAGCTCACTACATATTTTTCTCTCAGTCACAGAACCACACCCCAAACATCATTCTTCAATATGGAATAGTACTCTTCAATCATGGCATCCTGCCATACTTTATTCTCTGCAACTTCTTCATAACTGGCAGGCTATGCATCAATGATATCACACAACAATGTTATATAACTGGAGTAAGGTCAAGGATTCTTACTTTATTTGAAAGTTACATTTGGGGCTCCATACTTCTTTGCATCCGAAATAGCTTCCCAAGCCCAAGCTGGTCTCTTCTTGGTGTTCTTCTCTCAGGATAGTTCTGCAGGTCTCTGTGGTTCTATCATGTCATGATCCTTTGGAATATACTCTTCAGGTATAATGTCACTGCCTCCCTCTGTCTCTATGATCTCGGGAGCTTTTGAATCCTCATCATGAACCTCATCAATATGGTTCTTCCTCGATCTACTGAAAGCTACATCTTCATTGAAAGTAACATCTCTGCTAATCTCAATCTATCGGTGACTAGAGATGTAAACTCTATAAGCCTTCGATGTTTCACTGTATCCAACAAAGATACCCTTATTTCCTAAAGGATCCAACTTCGATCTTTCATCCTTGGGAACATGGACGTACACAGGGAAACCAAAGATTCTCAAGTGGCCATTCTGGATTTTATCCGGTAAACATCTCTTCTAGTGTCGTGTTCCCAAGTGCATGGTGGGGACTTCTATTCTGTACATACATTGTTGTTTTGGTTGCTTCTTCCCACAAGTGTATTGATAGATCCTATTCATATACCATTTCCTTCATTTTTTCCATTATGGTTCAGCTCTTCCTTTTTTCTACACCATTTTGTTGAGGATTATAGGGAGAAAAGAGCTCCCTCTTAATCCCGACTTCTATGCAGAATATCTTGAATTCTTCTGATGAGAACTCTCCTCCATTATCCGATCTTAAAACATTTATCTTCTTTTCGAAAAGGTTTTATACTAGAGCTTTGAATTCTTTAAACTTGCTAGATACTTCACTTTTAGCTTTCAAAAATTAAATCCAAGTCTTACGTGAATAATCATCAATAAAATAAACATAATAAGTATACTTTCTAAATGAGGTGGATGACATCGGTCCACATACGTCCGAATGTATTATGTCTAAGATTCCCTTAGCCTTGTTGTCACTGCTTGGAAATGGATTCTTCACATTCTTCCCTTGTGCGCATCCCTTGCACATTCCATCATGGTTTGCCTGTATCTCTGGTAGGCATGTCACCATCTTACTCATGATCGAAAATTATTTGTAGTGAATGTGAGAATTTTTCCTATGCCATAGTTCACTTGGATCAACTGTGCTATGTGCGAATGTTGAATCTGATCATCCCTTCAATTTGTACAATCCTCCTTCTTGTTCACCAATCACAATTGCATCATTAATTTTCTTTCCTATAGGCCACATCATAACTTCACCATCAACAAAGGAAACTCCAAATCCCTTCTCCTCCAACGTTGAAATGGAGAGGAGGTTCTTCTTCAAACTAGACACATATAGAACATCCTTCATATTCATTGGCTTCCTAGAATCCAACCTGTAGGAAGCTTCTCCTACACCTTTAATGGGGTATTGGTAGTCATCTCCAAGTTTCACTTTATGAGGTGAGTCCTTCTCAACTATACTTGAAAAAGAATCATTGTAACCAGTCGTGTGCTTAGAAGCACCACTGTCTATAATCCATGTGTCACTTCCATGAGTGACCATCCCTGTAAGAGATGAAATCAAAAAATATTCTTCATCTGAGTCATCTTCTTTTATTCTCTTCTTTTTCATTGGTTCATTATCTTCAGTGGCATGAGCATGATGTATTTTATACTTTCCTTTTTTGACCCGTTCTTTCTTGTTATGGGGACAATTTCTTTTAATATGTCCCATCTCTTGACAACCATAGAATTTTAAATTTGAATAATCTCTTTGACCTTTTTGAAACTTTTGGAACCTCCTGGGGAATGAGCTTTGCTCTTACCTTTCATTGTATGTGATGCAAGCGCTTGATCATCATCAATAGACTTCTATTCTCTAGCCACCATCCTTGATTCTTCTTGCGTGCAATCCTCCCACAGTATGCTAAACTTCATCAGCTTCCTTCTCGAACATATTCCTTGAATGAAAGATTCCCATGACCTTGGAAGACCATTCAAGGTAGTCATCACTAGTTCCGCCTCTTCAACTATGTCTCCAATAGCTTCAATTTGTTCATTAAGTTGAGACACCCTTATGAAATAGGATTGGATAGTTTCTGAACTCTGCATCTTCATGTTCTTTAGTTGTGTCCTCAATGTCATATTTTGGCTAATGTTCTTCCCTTCAAACAACTTGGATAGTGCATCAAACATCTACTTAGGAGTCTTCTTGGATGAGGCATGAGGGATCAAATGATCCTTTATAGAATCAACAATGGTGCTCTTTTCTCTAATCATGTTCTTCCTATATATTTCTTTGGCCTCATCTCCCTTTGACTCCTCAACTTCTTCTTGGGAAAAACCTTTCAGATCATTCTCCCCAAGAATGAGCATCACCATGTACTTCCATGCTCGGAAATTATCAGTGCCCTCAAGCTTCTCATCAAGCTTGGTTTTTGAATTCATCTTGTCCACCTTTTACCAGAAACATGTTGCACTAGGGTTTATGAGGAAACCCTAAATTTTCAAACTTTAGATTTCATAAATCTAATCTGAGGGAAAGATGCACCTTGGAAAGGAGACCTCCTTGATGTTCTTACTTTGACTAGTGACCTTCAAAAAATGGGAGAAATAACCTTCTAGGGTTTTGTTGCAGTTGTCGATAGTTGCAACACAAACTGCAGTTTTTCAAATCTTCGTCAAACTAAAAATATAAACCCAAGGAAAGATGTATTGGGCTAGGGAGAGCCTCTTTGTGGTCTTAAATTCCCCAACAAGCTTCTCTGGAGTTGTGAAATGGCTTCTTTCAAGCCTACTCTAAAACCATGTTGAAATTTCATTTAAGCAGTTAAGTGTATTCAATATTGTTTAACTTTAAACTATTAGATCAATAATTGCATGCATAAGGATCACTAAAAGAAATACATCCACAATATACACAAGATTAATCCTCGGAAACCCTCTTAGGGGAGAAAACCCAACAAAGCTTCTTCAATATAGATTCATCAACAACTACAATGTCTCTCTCAAGAGAGATCTCACCAAACATAAGATAATCAAAAGATAGACCATAAACCCTAACCAGAATAGGGTAGCGCACCACTAGAACAAGATAGGCCTCCAAAAGATAACCAAAACCCTTCACCAAAACACCTTTACTCTGTAGCTGCATCTCCTCCTCAGACTTGCACACTTTTCCTTGAGAGAGAACTTGTGTTGTGTGTGTTCTCCAAATGAGGTGCCTAGCCTCCTATAAATAAGAGTTGATCCACCCTGAAATTAGGTCAGGGATGACTTGTACACTTTACACTTTCTAATTTACATTTGACTTTTACAAAGGCACAATAGGACTGACTTTACAAATACAACATAATATTATTCTAATAGTGTAATAATATCTTCCGCAACTGCCCAAACTTCAACACACCAAAGACGAGAGTGTCGACGAATCAAATTCCAACCCAACTCTCACAAGCCAGAGACGAAGGCCAACATACCAAAATCCACGAATATTGAGAGTCAAATCCATATTCTTAATCCCACCTGGGTTGTGTGAGTTGAGGTTTAAGGGTTCATAATTTCCACAGAGCCATGCAATTTCATAATTTCCATAAAGGTGGTTTGGAGGGGAGCCATATGAAAGCCATCACATCACCCCATAATTTGTAAGGCCTCATGGGATTGGTTGATAATATAATTTTCCATTTAGAACTATGGTCCCCTCTTTTTCTTGAGTGTCCTTGTTGGTATAATAATCCACTCTTCTATTGTTATCACCGAGCACATGAAAAAAATATCACTTCTGATATACATGATGAGGCTTGCCAAATTCTAGTAAACATCGATGCTAATTAAAATCCATAGGATTTGTGCTTAGGACCATATGTCGAACGACATTCTTCGAATCCCCAACCACAGTCAAGTTATGAATATTGAGAAGCAAAAAGCCAGAGTTCTTGCAAGAGAGCATAAGCATCAACTACATTATTAGAAAGAGTTCCCAATCTCCATGCATATGAACATTCTATTTTGCCTCCTAAGTTTATGAGAGTCCCACCAACACCTACTAGTATATTGCAGATGCAACACTGTAATATTTTTCTTTTTATGTTGTGGGACACTCCACCCTAACCTCAACACTCTTTTCCAACATATGAGCTTCAAGTGTCCTTGATGATTGGTGGAGTGTTCACTTGAAACATTGGACATTTCAAAACCACATACACAATTTTTTATCCAGAAAATTTTCTAACAAAATGAAGTTGAACAAGACTTTCCAATAGATTTTATCCTCATATCAAATGATTTTTGATCTCACATAATATGAAATCAAGTAATTCGTGGCCAAATAAGTAAAACTACAATCACAAGATAATCTCAAAACTGTTCTTCTAAGGCATAACTTCTAGTGCATATGCACAAGAAAGAAGTTGGTTTAAGAATTTTTTAGCAGATAAAAAGAAAGATGTTCATTGAAGACAATTTTTTTTAGCAGATCAAAGGAAAGAAGTTGTGCCTTATTATAGATTTAAAGCATATTTATTAATCGAGGGAAGGTGTGTTTTTAGTAATTGTAAGAAAATTTACCCCAACATCCTGAGGAGGCACATTTGTGCAACCAGGGAGGGTTCACTTATTGCAACCATAAACATATTTATTAAACTAATTTCAATGATATATCATAAATTAAAATCTCATAGGTTTTGAAAATTTTATGTAGAACCTGCAATATTTATGGAAAAGAGGCATCTATGCACGAACTATTTAGGGGATTAAAAAGCAAAAACCCTTGATCCATAATTCTTTCTCACTTTTAGATGGTTGATTATTTAGGGTGTAGAAAGAAGCAATTGTGCCAGAACTGGATTAAAAAGTAGATACCCAAAACTCTAAGATAAATGTAGATAAAAAGGCAGAACTGGATTAAAAAGTAGATACCTGAGACATGTACATAAAAAACAAAAAATAAATGGCAAAATAGTTGATCAAATATATATAAATAACATTTGGGATAATGTAATAACTATTAATTAAATTATTTGGATTATTATTAGTTGGTTAGTTGGTTCTCATATTTAATGATCCAACAAGTTGAATACAATTGTTAGTGTTTGTGTTTGATAGTGAATCCCGTTCTTAGGGTTTGTTAGTGTCTACCTGTCTTATACTTACCACTTCTTAGTAAATTTAGTTTTTAGGGTTTGTTAGTGTCTAATTGTCTTATACTCACCACTTCTTAGGGCTTGTCTACTTGTGTCTATTTGTGTGGTGGTGTGGTGATCTTGAGACTTTATTATCTTAAAATCTTTGTGGATATTGGTATAGGTGTTTTGACATTGGAACAAACTAATTTTGTGACATGGATTGTGAAATGTTTGGTGTAATTATTTTTTAAATTCTGCTATCTTGAAAGAGAGTAACATTTTTGGTTTGGCTTCATGATAATGGTGGTGAATAATGACATGTGTTTCGATCTTGCAAACAAAACTTATGAGCCATTTTTTTTCATTTGGATACATGTGTCATTGATATAGTGCTTTGAGTTCCATGGTGCATGAGGATTCTTGTCCTACATCTTGTGCATGGTTTATTGAGCAAACACATTTTCACCTTCCAATCATCACGTTGAATAAGTATTTCTTTTTTAAGTCAAATACATTCAAAGCTTGTTCACAATTGGTAAATTAACTCATTAATCACACATACTTAAGCTTGCTTTGTATCCTCAAGAGTGGGTAGTGTCAATTTTTCCAAAGCCCGAGTCAAAGCGAGTCTCGGAGCTCCCCTTCCATACTCAAATATTTGACTTAGTTTGACCATTAGAAATACCCTCCTTAGGTTAGGAATCCCCTACCTTAGTCTTAAAGCGAGAGGCAAGGCCACTGAGGTGACAGTGGGTGGTTTTCTTATCGGTTGCCTCTAGGCTCTCCTACATAGGGTAGGACTTTCCCTTTAGCGAGAGTTCGAATGGTAACAAGGAGCACGAGTGTGCCTACACAAAAGAGGAGCACCAATGTTTTTTTGGGTTATTGGCACTTCAATGCATATGGGTCATGGAGCACTGATGCTCCTAAATTAATGTGGAGCATTAATGCACCTAGACCAAAGTGGAGCACCAATGTATTTTTGGTTTGTTGGCACTCCAATGCACATTGATCTAGAAGCAACAATGTGCCTAAGCCAATATAGAGCGCTAATACACCTTGACCAAAGTGGAGCAAAAATATCGTTTTGGCATGTTGTTTCTTCGATGCGCTTGTGGTCATTGAGCACTAGTGCATTTGATATTAAAGTGCATTGATGTGCTATATTGGTTTAAGCACACTAACACAAAAATATCCATTAAAACCTCAACTAAAAATAGAGCAAAGAGAAGTGCTTCCACTAAAATATCTGTCAATTAGTGTTTTCCTTGTAGTGATTAACTTGTGATTTATTGTATATATCATTCCCATAAATTGACATAATTTCAATATTTTCCCACCTATAACCAACATAAAGGCTTTACAACATATAAACATACTGACCATCACTGAGGAGAAAAATAAACAAGAAAATGTCATTCAGAAAAACTCCAAAAATAATATATATAGGAAGTGAAACTTATACATAGGTATGCGAGGAGAAAAAATATGAAATTTATAGAACTAATATGTATCTACATACTTTAGAAGTTGGTATACATAGTGTTATCTATGCTAAATATTATAAAAGTTTTGGCCATTACCCCTCGACCCTACCCATCAACATCGATAGAAAGCCACCATGAACATTACTCCTTGGACTTCATAAGGAGTTCTACCCCTTAACCTTATAAGAGAAATTAAGAAACAAGAGAACCCTAGTTGAAGTTTTGGGAATTACCCATCGACCCTACCCATCAACATCGATAGGAGGCCACCATGGACATTGCTCCTTTGGACTTCATAAGGAGTTCTACCCCTTAATCTTATAAGAGAAATTAAGAAACAAGATAACCCTAGTTGAAAGATGTCAGGTACTTTTGGGCATGTGTAAGATTATGGGCCAAATACCTTTAGTTATGTTGAGATCACTATCACTTCTAACCAAACAAACGACGAGTTTACTTTATTTCAAGTTACTAACCTTACTTTCATACACTATGATCAAGAAAACCTTTCTAGACAAAGGTGGAAAGTTCTTAAGATAAGGTTCTAAAAAATCAACGCTTACTTAGAGCAATAGATGTTGGGCAAAGGTTGGATCTTTCTAGAAAAAGCTTTGAAGGCTCTTACTTATAGTTGAGATAAGGTTTTGAAAGGTCAAACATTTATGACATAGTGAGTTGGTCATCAAGGATTAGTAAGTGCTTCAAAGGACGTAGCAGAGGTCCATCCATGTAAGAGGTTGAAATGAAATTGTCGACTATTGAATCACAAAGATTAGTAAGTGCTTCAAAGGACGTAGCAGAGGTCCATCCATGTAAGAGGTTGAAATGAAATTGTTGACTATTGAATCACATGGTGTAAGGACAAAACCATCAAATCACTCCACATATCCAATCTTATCACTCTACCCCGATCATATCCATTTAAATCTTCAACCCTAGGAGCGAAGAAGATGTTCGACTGAGCACGCCATTGCAGGTGATACCCTTTGACCTCGAGACCTACTTCCACTGTGTGAGACCTCTTAGAAATGCTTCCATTGGCAATCGCCCCTAGTTTTAATTGTCGTTTTCAATAATTCATCTCTGGAAAAAACAAATCCACAACAATTTGTGGAGATCAGATCCACAAACTCTGGCCAAGACCACCGTCCCACGACCAATGGCAGATCGGACTTTCTTCGACGTGGATCCCTCCCTTGCCTCACTCTTCTTGTTTTATTGTGACACAAATATATTTTGCAACCTGTTCCCAAATCCCCATTCCCCATCTGTCTATATAAGCCCCTATTTGTATAATCTCATCTGCAAGTTATTGATCAGTTCCAGGCAATCAGATCTGGTAGCAACGATTTCTTTTTTCATAAGCCAGGGGATTCGAACAGGAGCCTTCAGCCAGACAAATGGCTGGTGTTGATTCTCGGAAGTCCGGAGAAATGGCTGCAAGCCAAAGTCGTGGTCCTGCCGCTGTTGAATTTGAACATGAGAGGTTGTTTGAATCGATGGCGAGACATGACGACGATGCGGCTGAGATTCGACCGTTGGTCTCTCAGACCCAGCGGCGGCCTCTTAGCCGGTTGCAGAAGCGGGCGCCGGCGAAAATGCAGTTGAAAAGGCTGTCCCCGGATTTGATGGGGTTATCTTGCAGGAGCCCAATTCCTTTGTTATCTCCAATTCTGGTGTCGCCCTTGGGAGGAGGAGATCTTGACAGGTTGCTGTTTAATGAAGAAATTGGAAAACAAAACCCAGAAGAAGAAGAAAGCATAGTTAATACTGTTATTCCAACGAATGGATGGCAGCACCCCGCGGCGCCATTTTTTGCCGAGAGGGTTTGCTCGTTCTCCCATTGTTTTTTAGAACCGTGTATTCAAGACCGTTGTCGGTCGTGATTCACTTTTGTATAGGGTCTCATGGCTCATATTAATAGGGCCAGGACTGTCTCCAAAGGGGAGACCATTGTTTGTGGACTGGATTGAGTGACAGTAAGCTCATGGTTCAAAGTTTAGAAAGAACGGTAATGAGCATGTTGCTACATTATCCTTGTTCTTAAAAACATGTTTGCTAGATTGCCCTAGTGCTTAGAAACATGTTCTTCTATTATTCCATTCCTTTCAACATTGTAAAATTAATAAAAAAGATGCTTGTAACTTTAGTTTCTATTTTTAAAACAAATTGATTTTACTATAAATATTTATTTTAGAAAATCATAAAATTGTAACAATCTAAATCTAGAATGATGGGAGATGTTTATGTAACATTACACAGTGTAATAATAAAAAATATTAAAATAATAATAAAAATGTATGTCGGATATATATATATATATATATATATATATATATATAAATGAAATATTTTAATATATATTAATATATTATAAAATGTTGTCTTCAGATGGGGCGACATTTGTTGAGCACTTGATACATGGCACTTTGGTGACGAGTGCAGTGAAAGTTCCTTGTC